>KK120337.1:73325-86834 GCA_000611955.2 Stegodyphus mimosarum
TTTACTTTTATTTACATTAACGTCAACAGTCCATTTCTCTTCCTTGTTATCTGAATTAAGGTTTAATGTGCCAACATAAAATTCTAACTCTTCCTCAGAGTCGTGATTTATTAATTTAATTTGTCTATCTTTTTTGTTTACCTTCACTGCTTCATTTTTTATTATATAGCTTTTACACTGATTCGCGAAATGATTTGACTTTTTACATTTATGACAGATTTTTCCATATGCTGGACACATTCGATAGTCATGAGATGTTCCACATTTAGAACAAACTTTTGTCTTTTGTTTATCGGTATTTACCTCTTTGTAGGTATTCTTATTATGTTTACTTAGTTTCTTTTTCACTAAGTTTACAGCAGTTTCCTCATCTTTTATGATTTTCATTTGATGTGCACTTATTTCAGCAGATCTGCATATATCAAGAGCTTTTTCTAATGTTAATTCTGCTTCATGTAACAATCTTGCTCTCACTACATCATCTTTAATACCACAAACAATTTTATCTTTTATTAAACTATCCGTTAACTGCGCAAACTCGCATGTTCTAGCTTTATTTCGAAGGTCAGTTACATATTCATCTATGGTTTCTGACGCGGTTTGATTTCTAGTAAAGAATAAATGTCTTTCATATGTAATATTTTTCTTAGGAATACAATATTCCGTAAATTTTGTTTTAATTTCACTTAATTTAATTTCTTTACCCTCTTCTATAGGAAATGTATTATATATTTCAAGACCACGAATTCCTATTACATGAAGAAAAGTATTAACTCTTACCTTCTCTTCTTTACTATGTAATCCACTAGCTACTTCATATATTTCAAATGACTGCAGCCATCTCTGCCAATTCGAAGCTAGATTTCCATCAAATTTCATCGGCTCTGGTGGTTTTAAACTTTCCATTTTGAAAGCAAAACACTCCTGACACCATATAAAATTATGAGGGTACACTTTTAGCTTTTAGAAATAATTTATTTACAATCTTAGAATGTATAATCACAGAGAACTGCTACACCAGATAGTTCTATTTTTTTATCTCCGTATCCAAAGTGTTGCCAATTACAAGTTACTAAATATTACATGTTACCATTTACAAATTATTAAATATTACAATGATGAGGATGAAAATTCTTTACAAAATGAAATAGTAATAAAATGTATTTCTCTACATTATTCACTGTAATGGAAGTAAGAGATCCTGTCATTTTAGCATGATCTGCAAGAGGTAAATGAGAAATGAAGAAAGGAGTTTCTGTACTTTATATTGTAAATGTATTGTTGCAAAGGATGGCAGAAAAAAATCCCTCTTAAAAACGGTAAGAAAAAAGGTTTATTCACTTCTTAATGAGGATGGGAAGAAAGCTAGAAGCAGAATGTAATCAAATTCGAAGGAGAATTCTCACTTAAAAAAAAAAAAAAAAGTAGTCAAATAATCTGTGTGTACTGATAACTAAACTGGTGTGCAAAATTAAGCGAATTTGCAAATTTATGTCTATTTTTACAAAAAGTATTGAACTAAAGGTCTTAATTATGCCACTGAAAAATTATGCAAATATTCAGAGACGAATACATGAGCGTATGCATGCGTAGCTGTGACTGTGGATGTATTAGAAGCACATGGAGTGTTTTTGTCAATTCCTATGCTGATACTTCTGATTTGTATGCTGATACTTGCTGTGTTTCTCGCTAAAGTTGGGAAAATTTTATAAGCTATCATGTAAAATGAGTAAGCACAAACGTGTAGATGATGGAATGAGATGGAGAATCGTCAGTTGATTGGAGGCAGCTCAATGTGATGCCCAGTGTCATCTGTAGTTAGTGGAAACAGTTTAAGGACACTAGATCTGTATCGAGAAAACCTGGACAAGGTCGACCAAGGTTCACAACGACAGTTAGGATCATTATTTGGCACTTTCATCACAGTGGCACAGGACTGCAACAGCATCACAGTTCTCATGAGAGCAGTATGCTGTCACTGTAACCTGAGTTTCACTGTCTACAATTGCCTGAAGTCTTAATCAGATAAGGCTGTATGCAAGAAAACCTGGTTTTGTCCAGCTCACTGCAGCACACAAAAAAGAGAGTATTTATCATGGTACAGACCAGACTTCACTGGAGCATCATGTTTTTTGCAGATCAGTTGAGATTCTTCTAGATACTGATTCTTGAAGTATCTATACCTAGAGAGACCCTGGAACCCTATATCTGTATCCGTCATCAGAGAAGGCAGTCACTATGGTGCTGGAGGTGTAATGGTTTGGGCAGGAATTTTGTAGGATGGCCACACATGCATGTTTTTGACACAGGCATCCTGACTGCTATGATGTACAGAGAGATGTTAGACCCCCTATTCTTGACTTTTCAGCAGGTCATTTGTCCAGGATTCCTGTTAATGGATGACAACATCCACTTGAGGCTCAGCTGGTCAGTGATTACCTGGAAAGTGAGGATATTCGCTGCATGGATTGGCCAGGCAGATCGCCGAAACTTAACTGTATAGAGCATATCTTTAACGCTCTTGGCATGCCAATTTCATTTTGCCATTCCCCTTTGAGAACCATCCTGGAGTTGAAAACTGCCCTTCTGCAGGGGTGGGATCGACTGCCACAAGGGCTTCTCCAACTGCTGTCGGGCTTCAAAACCTCACTGGTAATGAGAGCATTATACCCCATATCAGACTCTTTCAGTTTGATGACACAATATGGATCTTGGACGTTCTTGCACTATGAGCTTTCTTGATAATCATAAGTACATAAAATGACTTTTGAATGGTACATCTTTTTCTCTGTTATAAATATATATTCATACCAAATTTCATTAAAATCTGCCCATTAGCTTTTCAAAAATTATACATGATGTGCAAATTTTGTTAATTTTGCACAAGCGTACAAAGTCCTTCTGTTATCTTAGTTTTGAAGCAAGGTGTGTTTATCTGAGAAGTTATTTTATATGCTGACAGCACACATAAGGCTTTGCTGTAATCATTTTCATCCTTCATATTTAATTACATTGGTCTGAATGATACATGTAGTTTCTTATAATCATAATTACAATGAGATGATTATTTTACTGAAGTATATCTATATATTGGTGACACCTGGCATTTGGTATGTACTGGGCTTTTTTTGGGGGGGGTATGGCAGATGGCAGCTGCAAATAATTCAAGTTCTAAATAGTGAGTCTATAGATGCATAGCCATAACTGTTTGAAAACTTTTCTCTTCTCTGCAGATTTTACATTTGAACTTTTCAGAACTTAATGAAAAAGCTATCATTTTAACAATAGGGCAAGTTAAGTATTTCACCACTGTGTCATATGCAATTCAAAGTGGTGAAGTGTTAATCTGTAATTCAAGATGCTAGGGAGTTATGAACTGGATTACTTCAATTTTAAACTAGTGTAGCAAAGCCTCTTAACAGCAGAATTAATAAGAGTGTTCATTCAATAATGTTTCATAGAAAGTGAGTTCTGTTTTATATATGATTTTAATAGAATCTTACTGTTTATTTTCGTGTATGTGTACATTTTGAACTTACATTTTCAGTTTTAATTTTTTTTTCTTTTGTGTGTGCATTTCAGATTACGAAAATAAAGTATGTGGATAAGATACAGTTAGGAAAATTTGAAATTGATACTTGGTACTACTCTCCATATCCGGATGAATACGGAAAACAGTCAAAGCTCTGGTTATGTGAATTTTGCTTAAAATATATGAGATTAGAAAAGACTTACAGATATCACCAGGTAGTGCATATTATTATATCTTTACTTGTTTATGGACAAATATAGTAAAAGTTAAATTATCTGAAAAGCTGGGAAAGTGCCACATGCATGAAAATACCTAATAGCTGAGCACACAAATATGTAATTCATGCATAGAGAAGCCAAATGAATGGAAGAAATTTCCACTCTAAAATTATAAAAACAACCAAATTATTTGTTTTCAGCTTGAATATCAAGAACTTACATTTAAAATTATGTAAAATTTCAAGGGGAAAAAGTGCAATTCAGATATAAAAGCTGATTTATTTCATAAGCCTTAAAACTTATGAAAGCTATCTGATTATGAAATCATGATTATCAGATTTTCTGATTGTGAAATCATGTCGACCATGAAAGTTGGCAGTGATATCACTAAGCTTGTGCAGTCATTTTGGCAGAAATTTAAAGAAAGAAATCGTTCATTGTTTAGTTGGGTAATTAAAAACTACAAATTACCAGGATAGCATATAAAAACATAAAATTCTTATGGTAATTCTTCACATTATGTTGCCATTGTTTATCTATTTTCGAATGAAGTTGTGTAACCTGTCTATAAATGCACGTTTTTCTTGATGCCAGGATCCTGTAACTTTGAAAGTACTTTACCATATGCTGTTCTGTAAAAGGCAGGCTCCAAATTTAATCACTTTTTTTTTCCAAAATGTGAGGGGGAAAGATAAATTAGCAGTCAACTCTTGTCCTTAGAAAAACTAAACCAATTTAACCAAGTAAAATATAGGCAATAATATATAATATTTTATTTATATTCAAATAAAATATGATCTTATGCTTGTATTGTGACATCATGCTTATCCATTATTGATACTAAATCACACCATTGCCAACAGTGTCCTACATATGCTTTATGGTGGCTTTACATGTGTTCTCATTTGCTTTATTGTTGGGGGTTAAGTTTTTAAAATATTATAGTTAGTTGAATGTCGAACAGTTGAGCTTTAACTACATTATCAAAAAGCAACTGTATTCTCTATTATAAAAAAATGTGGTGGTATAATTTTTCTAAACTTGATGTGTCTGTTAAGTTAGTTATTTCAATAAACAAAGAAATTAAGTAAAATGACATACTTGTTAAATCTTTTATTGAGAATAGTTTCTTTGAAAGCAAGAAATCTCTTAAAAGAGATAAAAACATATTCAGTTTCAAGGTTGCCAATAGGTATCAATGTTGACTAATATGTGTTCAAATAGGTGTTTGTCTTTATTTTGGCATTTTGCCATAAAGTAACATAAGTAAGCATTTAAATAAGTATATCTAGCATCACAGTGTAATTTGTTTCTATGTTTGGTGAGGACAAAATTTGTTTGACATCTTCTATAATGAAAAAAATCCAAATGTTTTTGCAGTTGCACATGAAATGTATGTTTCTGGTAAAGGCATTTTGTCTATTAACATATGCATAATCAAGAATAAGCACATAATTTAAATGCTTTTTTTAGTTTGTAGAGTATGCTGCTTATTTTTTCACCTTTATTTGAGCTCTTTTGCAAGTCATTTCAGTCCTATTCATTAACGTTTATTAAAATTTAATTTTTTTTTCAATACTGTAATCCTCTTATGTTTTTTATCAGTGATGTATCTTTATTTGTTATGTTTCTTGGTCAAAGAAAAAATATGAAATTTATTTATTTGATGTTTATACAATTATTTGTTAAATATAATCATTATAAGTACATAAAAATATTGATGATCCAGTTCTGGAAATTAAAAAAAAAGCATGCTGAAATCCTTTTATTTATTTAAAGTCTGATGCTTTGAAGTGTGCATCTGATTTTTAAGTGGTTTCCTCTATATTAACTTATAAAGTTTTCAAAAATAACTATAGGTAATGAGCTTATTACTTTCTTAATTTTTAGATTTATTACTTTCCTAGTTTTTTAGCTCCTAAATTCCTAATATTCCTAATTTTTCTCATATAGGCTGAATGCACCTATCGCCAACCACCTGGAGCACAAATCTACTCAAAGGGTGCAATATCAGTTCGTGAAGTTGATGGGAAGGATCATAAGGTATCATTAATAAGTCCATATTACAAGGATTGTTTAAGGGTTGCAAGATTTTTTTAATGCAGGAAATGAAACAAAATTCAGTTAATACCAAACCGGCAATTATTCAGTTTAATCAGTTAGTGTGCAGAGCTTCGATTGGGTTGCCAACTCCATGATTTCTTTGGCAAAGAAAGAACTTGGCTGCTGTTGTTTAGATGGATAGTTTTGCAATTCTTTATCTATTTTGAATTTTTCTTCCCAGATGTTCTTTAAGTTGTTCAATCTGAAGTACTGAGGGATGACCCAAAAAGAAATACTGAAGAATACACTGAAGGATGTGAGCTGGTAATTACTAAACCACATGATAATGTTTATCTCACTGAAGTCCCTGCAGCAAATAAGAAATTTATAAAATAAGTCATTCTGGAGATACCAGTAAATGAGAGTTCATGCCATTGCATTCTAGTTGAATAAGTGATGTTAGTGATGAGAAGAGTGCTTGCTCTGTCAAAAGTTCTCAGAGATGAATCTTCTGGCACATAACATTTGATCAGAGCATAACTCAAATAATCATCTTTGACATAACATGAACTGATTTAACACTAAAGTGTAAAAATTTTTGCAATCATCATTATATGTGATGAAATGTAGCTACACTGCTTTATCCCAGAATCCAAGGGAACCAATATTGTGTGGCAACTTATGGGTTCTTTGGTGCTGAAGAAAAATGTAGCACAGCCATTTCTCTGCCAAATCATGGAAAGTGTCTTCTGGACAGCAGAGGTCTTACTGATGAGGATTTATAATTGTGAGCCATATTCAGTGTTATAGCACAAGTTGTTGTGGGAAAAGAAATCACATTTTGTTCGATATTTATAAATTTGTACTCTTGTTTAGAATATTTGTAAAGAGTAGAATCTGGAAGTTTATTTAACCCTCTGGAGGTCTCGAGAACGTTAAGATATTGTTTTCAAAAGAGTGACCAGCTTTGTCAACAAAGCTTTTAAAAAGGCACGGAACGTTTCTTTCACTGAATGTGCGGAAAGCATTAAGTAGTTTTTATATCCCCCCACACTTGCGGAGAATCATCATTTGAACTGATTAGTATCGGCTGCAAAAATATCAATCACTGTCAAAACTTTGCCCTTTGGTAGTTTCCAAGAAGGTATATGCTAGCGTTAGTTATCCAACTTGTAACAGTACTTGTTTATTTTAGTCAGGGTTTACGTTATTAAATTTTGTGAAAAACTGCAAATCAAGACATTAAAAGAAAAGACTTATAAATGTTTATTTTTTTTTCTGTTTATGAACCTGCTTTTTTATGTATGCATGTATATGTGTGTGTACATGTTTATATATATATTTATTTATTTAAATTTTTGTGAGCAATCTATATGCGTGTGGGCATAATATCAAAATATTTTTGTGTTTCTAATAACCTTCACTTTAATTATTTAATTTACCTCTTGTATATGATTGCTTGCATAGGATAGAAGGAATATTTTCTCATTGAAACAATGTGATTTTCGATATGTTTTCCATATTTTTTTTGATAAAATAAAATAAAATATCTTGGGGGCTTCGAAAATTCCTTGATTTATTTGCAGCTTTGGATGTTTTTCATCCAGAGTTTATTTGAAATTTTGGATATAAATGAAACTTCTCAACTTACTTGATATGAAAGAACTAATTAACTGAACATGATGTAAAAAAACTTGTTCATTTGCTAATCATGATCACAGTCGTCTAAGTTTTTGTCATGCAATTTTCCGCTTTTGTGTATAGCAATAGGTAAGGGAAGCAGCGAGTTTATTAATTGTGCCATAATGATATTTTTTTCTTTAAAAATCTAGGAAAATATTAGTATATTTTACTAGTTCACTACTTATTTTTGGGGACTAAGAGCAAATAAACAGTTAATCTTAGAAATCTTCGTGTTGAAAAATTATAAGAGCATTAATAAAATAAAATCGAATTTTGATAGATTGATTCTTATGGTTTTATTAGTCTCTACACATTTAATTCTTTCTCTCTGTATATATAGAAAGAATTAAACAGAGACACTAGTCTAATGTTCTTGGTGCTTACTTACTTTTTAAATTTTATTTAATTTGATTATGGCAAAACACTCAAAGGTTATTTACCTAAGGATAGGGATGTCGTCGTGGAGAAATTTCTGAGTGAAATTGGCTCGTAGACATGTTGCATGTGAGGAAAACAAAGAAAATGACTACACAGTAAGCTCATTCGCGGCATTCAAATCCTGGGACGAATTACCAGCATTCAGAAAATTTATTGCTCGTCCGCCTGATGGACCAATGCTTTTGACGCATTTTATGCAACATGAGTTTTTGTATGTGCAGTCAAAAAATTAAAAATATTTTTTCAAAATAGTATTATAGTTAAAAAGACGTAATGCATAGTTTTACTAAACATTTTTTATCAGTATTACTTTCAGTGTAGTTTCCTAATACAGAAACATAAATTTTTAAATATTTATATTTATGATTTCATTTTCGATACATTGAATTAAGATTATTTTCCAGAATTCACTACATTCTTAAAATTTATTTTTCAGTATAATAATATGCAATTATTTTTAAAGGGTGTAAGTGGTGAAAGTATTGAAACATGAAAAGAAAAAAAATTATGTTTGCACTCAAAAAGGGCAAATCATAACGAATTTTAAAATAAAATTGTGTAGAACTGATCATGATTAGATTCATCTTCCTTCTGTTAGGTTTTCTCAAGAATATTTGTGTGTCTCAAGAATACATGCTCAAAAATGCGAATATTAGAAACTATATCAAACATACATTGTAGTAGAAGTAAGCTTTTCAACAGAAATTCGACTAATTTCAACGAATACCCGCGTTAATATGATCACAATCTATCTGAATTCAAGAATATCTGGGCAACAGGTTTGCTTCCTATAGGTTTATATTTATTTATTAGTATGCACATGTGGGACTGCTATCTTTTTATATATGGAATGTTTTCCCCACCTAAGGTTTGCAACAAAACAATTAAAGATTTAATTTCGTAAAATAAAGTACAAAACAGGCGTTCTATGGCAAAACTGAAGTGTAAAACCCTTTTCATTCACTAAAATGCATGACATATTTCTACTTCAACTAAAAGAAGCAAAATTAAGTTTTGGTCATATGACTGGCTGGCTCAGTTAGAAATAAAAATAATCTTTTTTTTCCTTCTTGCCTCTAACAAACTAAAATTCAACAAGATATCCTCTTTTTACAAAACAAAATGCATGATTTATTTCTTTTTAACTAAAAATAGTTTAGGTTATTTGGATATTGCAGAGCATTAGGAGAGATATTTATTTCAAACATATGAGGGCTGCCAAGGTGAAGGGCTTTCTAAGGGAAACTGACTTAGCACCAAATACCTATGATGCAGTCAGCCATTCACCTATGTTCGAACCTGAATCAAACTATCAGTATTCAGCAAGTGTTTTACCATTTGGCTAATATTAGCAAGGTTCAACTAGACGAAATGAATTCAAAAATTTTATTCGCATACAGTACTAAATTCGAAACCTGCAATAAGAGGATTCTAGTCTTACTATATTTCTTGTGCTTTTTAGTTAGCTGATTTTAATGCAATTAGCAGGTAATACTGATGATGGAAAAATTTAAATGTAAATTACACTCTTAAATTTTCTTTCACATTGTTCTAAAGTTTACAGTGTGAGCTCAGTAAATGAAAAGAAGCAGATAATAGTTATACATGTCCAAGGGGTCCAGACTCGTGGACAGCAGAAAAGAAGTCTTTTTCATCAAAGGTACCATATATGATAAGTGGAATGACCATGCACATTGCCTTTCATTCTTATTGTTCCTCCTCTAATTTTCGATGCATATCCTGTTCTTTCTTCTATTCGTTTTACATTATCGCTTCTTTTCAATGTGCACCCTATTTGAAAATACTTGATCTGTTTTTAGAAATAGAGGCCAAAAATTTCTCGGTACCATAGGAGAAAGACATTCAGCAGAATGTAAGAATGCATTTCTGTGACTAAATTCTGTAGGAAAAATCTGCAAAATGCTTCAGTTTTATTATAAATATATGCATAAAATATATGAAATTTAAGAACAGATTTTATAATTATGTATGCATGTATGTGTATGTTCAAATTCGCTGAAACAACCTTGTATTTGGCGTAGATTTACTAAAAAGACTCAATCGATTTCGAGGGCAGCTACAGGTCCCTCCTCATCAGGAGAACAAAATATCTAGAAAGGGAAAGAATTTTTTATGGATTATGTTTTTCTTTCCCTTTCTAGATATTTTGTTCTCCTCATGAGGAGGGACCTGTAGCTGCCCTCGAAATCGATTGAGTCTTTTTAGTAAATGTGCGCCAAATACAAGGTTGTTTCAATGAATTTGATTGTCACATTGGCGTGTTTCTCTTCTATCGTAATATGTGTATGTATTTACAAATCAATTTATCAATATCGTAGTTTTTTTTTTTTTTTTTTTAAAGGAGCTACTAGTGTCTAAACGGCATTTTGTAGCATTTCGCTATAAATGGTGAATCAACTTTAAAATTGTTGCAACCAAATGTTATCGTCCCGTATTATATTTAAAGAAATTAAATGATGAAGAATGTGCATGAATATATGTGTATTACTAGCAATAATGTAAGAAATAAAAGCAACACTCTGAGGAATAAAACATTTTTATCTTCAGCATACAAGGCTGTCCATTGGGAATTCTAAAGATCTGCTGTTTTTAAATATTTTATGATGTTGCTGTTGAATTAGAATTTATGTGCTTTAAGTGCGAAGACCATGATATTTAATAAATAACGGTAACACACAAAACGTCAGAAAAGTCCCTATGGGCGTAATATAAAATCTGAAAGCTTTTGGATTTCATTTCAATGTTTTTAATTTTATAATTCCTTTTTAAAGCCGAAATAGCCCATTTGGCCCATTATCAGTTTCAAAACGGCATTTTGCGTCGAATCACTTTAGATGCCGGAATCACTTTTCAGAACTATTGCCAGCAATATTATTGCCCTGTATTATATTTAAAGAAACTAAATAATGAGAATCTATATGAATGTATGTGTGTTTTTTGCATTGTGGAAAACAGTACGTAGGGTCATCAAATTTTGGATAACGTTGTCCTCCACCCGAACATGGGCACTTGGAAGCCCGAATCTAGGAATTTGTTTTTATTGTCAATTTCATATTCTGTAAAACTTTACCGAACATTTGATTAAAAACTCAGCAGTTTCAAAGCGAGCAGTGGCAATGCTGTAAGGAATGAAACATTTTTGGTTCCAGTGTGTGTCTCCATTGTGTATACCAGAAATTCTAAAGATATGCTGTTTCCAAATATTTTTAGCCCAAATGCTGTCGAAGCATGTATGTGTCTGTAAATGAAAAAGTCGCCCGTTTGGAGCTAATACTTTCAGATTTTATTGTTTTAATTTTTTATTGTGTACTAAACCCAGTTTTACATAACTTTTCAATCAAATGGTTCACGTTTACATTGTTTTCTTTTTTTATATAAAATGTTTTAGAAAGTATTCAAAGTAAACAGATCCTATATCAAGTTAAAGAAAGTGTCATAAGAAAAACTGAAGCAGGGAGTATAAAAAGTTTTCACGGATCATGTTTTTAAAATAATCTAACTAGCTTATTATAAGATAAATGCTATTTTTTTTGTGATGATAGTAATAGAAAAAAAAGGGAATAAAGATGCCTGCAGATTTCTTTATGTAGAGTAATATATTTATATTAAAATAAATTTTATAATCCTTAATTTTAATAAAACAGAATTATATTTGTATGAGTTTCACATATTTCATAAAAAGCATGTGCATATTGGTATCCTATAAAATAATTTGTTAAAGTTCTACAGGATATTTGAGTAGGCTCCAGACACTGTTTCATGAAACAACAAGCAAATATTTATATTGTACACAACAATGCCTTTAAAGATTACATTAGTTCAACAAATGCAAATGATGTATATATATATATATATTCTCTTTTCTGAGCTTTTATGAAAGGTGTATTATATAAACCATTTAGTAGGAATGAAACTTTTTTTCTCTTTTATCATTTTCATCTGATATTATGATGGTGTATTATAATGTTGTGCTGTCGTTTCCCATTTTCTTATACAGCTGAATTTTTCAAATATCTATTCCTCTTCTTGAATTTACTTCAAAGCTCTAAAATTATTTTAGATTATTTTCGCAAAATAAATAGTTTGTTTTGAGAAAGAAAACTTTTATCTCAAATGATTTCACCTTTCAGAAATTTTTCCTTTTCTTTATTTTTTTTTTTAAGTTGAAACCATGGTTATGCCCTGAACGATGAAAAAATTGTTTTAGTCATTGAATCTTTTTGAAGCATGTGTACATTACAACTTTCATGAATGTACTTCGAAAATGCACTTTAATTAACAATAATTGCATATTAATTTAGTGAATACTATATCTCTTTGTTACTCTATAATATCAAGAATACATTTTTAGAACTCGGAAAGAAAATTATATTAAGAATTTCAAGAATTTATGAAGAAATTTCATAATTGTTTCGCATTTTGCAAAATATTTAAGAATTAAGAAAGCAATACCTGAATTAAATATGAAAAGATATTAAAAGACAAAGTAAATGGTAACAAATGACCCAAGATATAAAAGAAATTTGCTTTTTCATAATACTTATTTCATCAATTCTTTTTTATTTGTCCCCAAATTGATTTCTTTCTCAAGTAATGTATTTTTGCTCCAAAACTGAGTACCAAATCATACGAATGGTATCATTGACAGTGACAAAACAAATATTACCACATTTGTATCAGTTACAGTGGTTTCCCCATATATAACGTGGATATGAGTCAATTCCGCTTAGAAAGTCCTCCACTGAAACTTTACTGTTCTTAGGCACGGAGTCCTTAAATACACAAGTCCATTAATTATGGAATTAACGTCACTGGATATGTAACTCACAATAGTAAGCACAGATTGTTATTGATGCCTATTAAAACATATAATATTATGATGATTAACTCAAAAGTAATATGCCCACCAAGGGCTAAGCAGTAAAATCACTGAATATGGTTAATTCGGTTCGAATGCCGGTGAATGGGCTGCCTGCATGGATGTTTTCATGATTTTTCCATTGTGTAACATGTATAGGAGCCACTTTCTCTGAGGCACTCCTACATGAAGGCATCCCTCCTTTGGTTGATAGCTATCAAACGCTTTGGCGAATAAACCAAACCAAAAAGAAATATTTCAAACGAAGCAAAAAATGGATATTAAATTTTAAGTAGTCCTGTTTTGTTCTTAGGCTGTAGAATTAATTTAGTGGATGTGAAGATAGGATTGCATAAAAACTGCACATAAATGTTAATAAGATGTGAAGACTGATTTCAAGAAATACATACTTATATTAGCCTTTTTAGTAAGACCCAGTCACAAGTATTAACTAATTTATTTAAAAATAAATGGTAATCAGTACCTAATTTAACATAGCTCATCAATTAGTGGCAAATAATGCACACTAGCAGCCAAGCAGTAACGTCACTGAACACTAGTAGTTCGACATGGAATTGAGTTTTCCGTATGTGTAACGGAAATATGAGCCAGTTTCCTTTGAAAGTCCTCCATGAAGGCATCTCTCCCCCATACACAGGTAGCCCTCCTTTGTCTTAATCAATTAACTGTATTCGTAAATAAAAAATTTCTTTCCC
>KK120337.1:91152-127934 GCA_000611955.2 Stegodyphus mimosarum
CTACACATATTCACAGATGCTTGATGGATGATAACGGGTTCCAGGTTCTCTCCAAATCAAATAATGTCTACTATTGCTTTGAAGGCTAAATCTGGACTTCACTGATCAACTATACAGCCCTCCACTGATCAACTATACAGGGGACATTTTGATGTGCCTACCTCAAATGTTCCCTTTTATGATGTGATGTGAGTGGCTCACAAGCAGTTGGTCGCCTTCATGAAGCTTTCTACGTACATCTAAAGACACCAACCTTCCCGTGGCTGCAGCAAGGGAGGATCTGAGTTGAGGTTCTATTCCTTCATGCACATAACAACAAATATTGCTTATCAGTGCACGTCATAGCAGTTGGCCATCCTTGGCTGAGCCTCCTGGATGCCGTATCTGTGGTTAGAAATTGTTGCCAAAGTCTGTGAACCACAGGTCTCAAATTTAGCCATCT
This sequence comes from Stegodyphus mimosarum, assembly GCA_000611955.2. Lineage (NCBI taxonomy): Eukaryota > Metazoa > Arthropoda > Arachnida > Araneae > Eresidae > Stegodyphus > Stegodyphus mimosarum. The sequence goes on from KK120337.1 coordinate 91,595, forward strand.
GGCCACTTCTGTCTGACTTGGCCTGCCTGTAGTCTCTCAATAGCTCTCCATCGCAGTTCTTCAGGCAAATGATGTTCGGATGTTGTTAAAAATTGGCTATCCCAGATAATTTAACTCAGTATCGCAGCGAAATTTGCAGGCGTCCCGTGAAACGCAATTTTATGCACCTTACAGATTATGTATTTTGATTGCAGCACCACTAATCTGCATACTGCAGTTTTACTCGGTATGCTCTCAAATAGGTTTAAAATCGTATTTGACAGCATATTTAAATTTTGTACAAATTGGCTTATTTTTGAACGAGTTATCGCTATTTTTATGATTTTTTTGTTAATTTTTGGAAACCAGTGTATATTTAAATTCTATATTTTTTCCCCTTTAATATTAAAGAGCAGTTATCTATAGAGCATTTAGAAATGTGTGTCACTCATGAAGCTGAAATACACTTGTTATCATTAATTACGGAAGAATCACAAAAGTGACGATTATTAAAAATGTTACACATAGAACTTAATGAAGCTGACCTACATCATGCAGCACATAGTAAGGTATACAGTGGCATAACTAGAGCTCTTGGCCCCCTCTTCAATAAATTTACAGTACCCTAAAAAGATGAAAAAAGGGGGAAGGAAAAAATCTGAAGGGTTTTAGATTTTAACTGCCACCCAAAAGTGTTTGCAAACTTTTTTGATTCATTTGCTGAGCTTCTATTCTAGCGAGCCTGCTCTTGCTCTCACTCCTTCTAACCCCTCTTTTTGTTTTTCTTTTACCCTTATTATTAAGCATGGTTTTCTATGCACTTATGGCACCTACAGTTCAACACCAAAAATTGCAAAATTTTTAAAAACTGCATAGCAGCATAAGTTTAGAATTCCTGATGCAGTGCTAAGTGTTGGCATACATTATTATATTTCTTCAGTCTTTTCTTAGTTTATCATATCAATATTAAATTTTCTTACTAAGATGGCTAGCAAAATTTTTTTCCTTTCTTTTCATTATTAATTTTTTATCTGTTACGTTTGTTTATTAAATATCACGTTCGTCTCATTCATGCCAAATAAAATTCAATTCAATAACAAAATCACAAAATATTTAAAAACAGCATATCATTAGAATACCCGAATGAGTGCTAGGGTTTGCCATACATATTTTTTTATTTGCTATAGTATTTCTTTAAAAACTAGCTCACATGGCTAGCTGCCTAAAATAGTTATTATAAGACAGAAAAAGTAAATAATGATTTTAATGAGTTTAGCTAGTGTTATTTCATAAAGATTTTAAATATTTCTAATTAAACATCTTATGATTTTGATACATGTTTATTTAAATCAATCGCATTGAAAAGTAGAAAAATATATTTATAAGAACTCCTGTGCTTATTTTATTATTTAAGAACCTTTCAGATTAAATTTGAAAGTATCGTAGGTTTTAGGGAATAGCAAAATGCTGACACATGGAGGATAAAAGAATTTTACTTTTGGCAGTGACAACACATTGCTTTCATAGAGTCAGATTTGTTATTTCCAAATGGTGACAGTCTCATGTGCTAAAGCTAAAAATGTTTTATTTTGAACATTGTTGCTACTGCTTGCTTTTAAATCATTGAGTTTGGTAATCAGAATTTCATTAAAGTTTTACAAAATTAGAAATAAGTTATAAAACAAATTCAAAATTCAAAATTTGGTGCATATTCTAGTGGAAGACTATGTTATTCAAAATTTGATGGCTCTAGGTACCATAATTTTTTCATGATGTCAGGAACATATATGTAGATTCCTTATTATTTAATTTCTTTAATAATAATACAGGGCGGTAATATTTGGTGGCAACAGTTTGAAAAGTGATACACCGTTTATAGTGAAGCAATGCAGCTCACATTATATTAAACTATAAGCATTATTGATATTAATAAATTTACTTTAAGTTTGATATTAAGACTGATTTTAGGATTTTGGTTTAATGAAAATGCTGTTAGTATTAAATATATGAACAAAATCAAATGCTGGAATTGATATGTTCCAAAAATTGAGAACTTCGAGTAACATACCATGATTTCTGTTTTAATTTGCAAAGTTTATTTCGATTGATGTACCCAAATCTTGTCTGGTTCATGATTCATATGACCCAAATCATGTTGTTTAATTCATATTTTAAAATTATGTCTGTTTTTATTCAATCATAATAATGAATTATGTAGAAATAAATTAATGTGCAAAATAATTGCATAAAAATGAAATAATAAAAGTGTAATAAAAATTATTATACCTTTTCCAGGCATCTTGTAATTTAGTCATCTGGTAAATTGATTAGTCTTTTAGCAAAACAAAATCATTAATTTAATTTTTTTTTTTATAAAATCTAATGTTAATCATGTCAGTTCCTTCTGCTGTGGTTTTATTTTATAAAAAGTCATAAAGGTTTATGAGTCATTTCATGTGTATTGAACACATATTACTCTAGATTAAATTTAAATGTTTTATGTATCTCTTGCTCAATCAATTTACTTAATATACCGCTAGAAGCATAATAACTAATTGTTGAAAAGGTGTGATTACTAAAAATTCCAGTTTCATCATGAGTTTGATTCTGAAAAGAATATATACTTTCATCTTATGCAACATAAATAAAACAGTTGTTAAAAAAATTTAATGAAATTTTTCTTGTAAAAATTACTAGCATTGAAAGCAGACTGAATATATATTTGGAATTCACCGAGGAGTTTTTTCACAAAATTTGGAAGAACGGAAAGTTTTAATTTGTTTATTAATAAATCATTCATTGTATTTTAATTAAATAAAAATTTTCATACCTGACACACACACTTTATGAAGATTCAGTAGCTGACGAATACTTTTTAGAATTTAAGTATCTTGTATTTAGAATTTTCTTGATTATAAATGTGCTTTAACTTCTTTAACCTTTAAAAGATGTAAAGATTTCATTAAAAAAGAAGGGAATAGGCATACACTTTCATGTCCTTTTGAGCTGGAAACCCAAGACTTTTAAAACCTTTTTTTATTGGGTCACCTTTATAAATTTTTAGATAAGGTACAAGGGAACTTTTTTCTGTCCCCCCCCCAAAAAAAATTGCTGATTTTTATCCCTGCATTAGGGAAACCTTTAAAATTCCTATTTCATTGTTGAATGGTGAAATATTAACTTTTGCAAACACCACTTTATATTGGAAGCAGTCCTTGGTAACAAATATTTCTAAGGTATGCCTAGCATCAATACTTATTCTAATCAGTTTTAGTTTTTCAAACGGAATACAATTTGGATTTTTATGTATTGATTCACAGTTTTAATTTATACATGACAATAGCTTTTGACCATTTGTGTCATGCACAAATCGGCATAATGCGTTCTTTTTTTTATAAAAAATCAAGAACAGTTTTAACTGTAGACATATATATTAAAAAAATCCTCTTGAATTTTTGTGGTATTAGCACATGTTTTCTTTTTCACTTGAGTATTCTTTTTAATATTCTCATTAAGTTAAAAAAATTATTGATTTTTTTATTGTATTTCATCATTCAATCTATATCACTATTAATTTTTCTTTCCTGCATTTTTATGATAGCTTTCTTTTTCTTTTTTATGTGTTTGTTGTTTTAAACATTATCTTTTAGTTTAAAAAATCTTTTTTTGATAATTTCATTGTATTGCATTTTATTTTGCATCTTTCAGATGGCAGTATTAATGCAGAATTGTAGAGAGCAAGTAAATTATGCAAAACACATTGAAAGTTTGCCCTGAACTAATGTTCCACTGCTGAGGGAAAATGGAAGGGAATGTATGAAACCATATGTTTGTGAGTAGCTTGAATATCATCAGACAAGGCACAAGAAAGGTCAGAGGGGTTAAGGGGGCAGAATTTTTCTGGTTGATATTTCAGTCAGAACCTCTTTTTTTTTTTCCCTTGAACATTGCAACTCTGATTTACATTTTTGGCACCATCTCCAAGCATTAATTTGTTGTAATTTAATTTTGCTCCTCTTGTTTCTTAAGTTATTTGGCAAAACCTTTGCTCGACTCTGATTAGACATCCACATAAACATATTTCATGCAAATGCATACAAAAAAATCTTAAGATTAAACATTTATGGAAAATTTCAGAAAAAAACATTTTGAGAAGCTTTTAGGTAATATTCTTGTTTGGCCTATATCATTATGAAAAGCTTTGATTGGGTCTCTTGAATTTTCAGGGAAACATTCATTGTTTATGTAAAATAGCTGATGGATGTCTGTCCCCTGTATACCCCCCGGGGGTTGACTCAGGAGAATTCCTGGGAAGTACTGGCTAGGATCTGTACTTAGGCAGTCTCAACCACGGGGGTAAAATATCAGGTACTATTGTACCTTATTCTTCACAGGACTAGAACCCGGGTATTGTACCTAGGATGGGATCAGGCTCGACAGGGACCGTACTGGTACTGTCTTGTCCGCTCCCTCGGCTGTGGTGGAGCTGATAAAAACAGACAAGGAGGAGGGCGTGGGACTATGCCTGTATAACCACAAAGGTAAAGTTAAGGCGTCCCCGTCCCTCCGTAATGCGTGTCCCCTGTATACATTCTCTGATTTGGAAAGTGAATGTCTAAATGGTTAAGATTCTAAGAGAAACATGCTAGAAATGCTAGCACAATTGACACTTGTCCTAACGGCCATTCTTTTACGGTGACCAGGATGAAAGGCCTACAATTCATGAGAGTGTATATGAGGTCAATATTCACGATAACTATCATTCGTTATAATGTAGCTTTTGTTCTATGTGATGCAAGACATTCAAGGACACCCTAAGCACATCATATATGTATATTCAGGCAAGTAGAGGGTCCTTAAAAGCATAAAAGAAGATGGATCTCAAGGGCTCCCTATGCAATGTCATTCCTTGCATACCTTTATTTAAGCCACCGAAGGTGCAAAATAATGTTGCGTGCGTACAGGTTGTAATATAATGAGTGCACACAGGTCTGATGATAGGTTAATAAATTTATTTTATAAAAAGAAACAGTTCAAAGTTCTGGAATTTTCTACAGAAATAGTCGTACAGATGTTTACAGTATCACAGAGTACAACCAGTGTTTATACTTCAAACTACTATGAATGTTAAACACAATGCAACCAAGCACATCTAAAGGGAAAGCTAACCAGGAGATACTCAGTTCACACTGAACTGACAACTCACAACAACAGCTGAGAGCAAATGCTCTCTCTGGCCGTATATAGTTTTCAACCAGCTGCCAAGATATTTCTCATACTTTTTTATTCTTAAAACTATTGGCAAACAATATGAGGGTCGAATTATGGTTGCAACTAATATAGTGATCAATTACATTTATTCAGTTACAGTACCAGTAACGCTGATACAGAGATTGGACCAAAATGACGCCAAGTTTGGCGACTTTTCCCCAAATTTGGAGACAAAATAAGTCACCAAAAACGTTTTTGGCTTGATGATATATTCCCAAATTACCGAGATACCCATTTACTCAATATTAAATGGAATTGCTCCTGTATTCTTACTTTTCCGGCATAGCTTGTCGCTTCAAATTTTTTTCAAATTACATAGAAAAATACAACAATTTCACATATAATTGTACTAAAATCATCTATCTAGGTATAGAATTCGGAACAATAACATGAAAAATTACCAGACAATTATGATGTTATAGAAATTTGTATATGTATAAAATGACAAATTGGATGTGTCAGTTTGATATAGAAAAATCACTGCCAATATGGAGTATAATCTTCCCTAGACACAGTGCAGCACATACAGCAAGTAATATGTGATGCTGTCAATTGTGCGGTCTAGTAGCTAGAATTAGGCATTTCTTGGAATGGTTATGTTTAAGGGCACAAACGAAGTAATTTTTTCTTCAATTGAAATGTAAATGGGTGTTTAAGGAGACTTAATAAATGCTTTGTGTCAAGCAAGGTGAAAGGATACATGATGCAAGTACGTATCAGCATTAGTTGATTTCTTGTAAATAGGTGTGGAGTGAGTAACTGCATTATAGTAAGGAAGGATTATAACTAAAAATCTCGAAGCATTTTCCTCTCATTTGTGTAGATGAGCAACGTATGCTGATTGAAACTTTTAGGTTATTGTGAAGTGTCCTAAGGTATTAAGGTAATAATCAGTTTCTTTTCTTTTCTGTCTTTCTTTTTTTTGATTTATTTGTGTGTGTATAATATACACATAAACATAAACCATTAATTTGGTATTTTTGTACTGTGTAAGTTTATATTATGTTGAAAATTTTAGTTTTATGGCAATAAGTATTTTAATTGTAGGAAACTTAGGATTTGTAATAACAGAAATTTACCTTTTACAATAAGATGAACTCATTTGATAAGAAGCATGTTAAAATTTAGCAATGAGTATACGTTATTGGAAAACATCCTGTGTTTCTTTTAAAAATATTATCTAATTTCAATTTTATGTTTTTCATTATATTTCAGCTATACTGCCAAAATCTGTGTCTGCTCGCCAAGTTATTTTTGGACCATAAAACACTGTATTTTGATGTAGAGCCATTTACTTTTTATGTTCTTACTGAATGTGATAAAATGGGCTCACATCTTGTGGGCTATTTCTCAAAAGAAAAAGAATCAGCTGGTGGAAATAATGTAGCATGTATACTTATATTTCCACCATTCCAAAGAAAAGGATATGGAAAATTTCTTATTGCATTTAGTAAGTATGATTCTGGAATGAATGAAAAATAATTTGTTATTCATATATGATATTAGTGAAACATTGTAAAAACAGCAATGATTTCTAGGCTTAGTGTGTCAAATTTAGTTTTAAAACAAAAATTAAAATTGTCAAGCTTGTTTATTACATAAAAAACTATAGGTAATAGTTTATGTTCATGGGAGGGAGTATTGCTTAGCATGGCTATAATTTTTTTTTTTTTTTACATGTAAAAAAAAAATATGTTGTCTGTCATTTAACTTCATTTATTATTTCTGAAAGAGAAACATCCTTATTTCAAGTTAACATCCCTCCCCCTCGGTTTAGATCTAAATCAATAGAGATATTTTTATCACTAACAGCTTGTTTATCTAGAACACAAAATAGTCTTAATTTTATGACTGTAAGTACTGGTGGCTATCTATGTTTTAACAGATCATCATAGCATTTTGATGCTTTATATGAATCAGAATATATCATTCCGAGTGTTTTTTTTTAATCTTGAATTGTAAATGTCATGGCATTTTTGCTTCATTCAGGCAAAATAATTAATTTGCTCTACAAAGAAAAATTGTGATCTTTTTTATATGATGGTATAAATCAATTTTGTTACACCACTCCTACAATTAAATACAACTATGGGTGCTCACCCTTTCAGGTCTTTATATCAGGCGGGAGAGTGATCTCACAAGCTTCCAGAAAGATAACTGTATTGAACTGTCCTACACCAAATCACCATGTGCACCCTTTTACATGGAGCAGATTAAAAATTGCTTGAACCTTTAAAACCAGCCCAAATCCCCAAACATGAGGATCTATTTATCAACTACACCACAAGAGCTTATGAAACCGGTGAAAGACTCGTCATCATGCTAGTCATTCAGGTGGCTAAAGACTCTACCTTCTGCTACTTCTTTAAAAACTACCTTCTTTTATTTCCATAACTTACCCTTTTGGATAATGAGAACCAGGCTCATGTAAACAGAAGAGAAACACTGCAAGTGAAACATAAAATTATTAGCGCTGGAAATCTTGAGTTTGGTGTAGATTTAGCCCAAATCTTAATCAATTTCATGGGCAAACAGGTACAGGTCCCTCTTTGTCAGGAGCTAAGAAATTTGCAACACTGGAAATAACAGTTAATTTCTCTTACTAAAATCTCTTTGAGTCAAACACGTTTTGTTTTCCAAAATTAATATTTTCGCAAATTGAGGGATTAGTTAGTGGTAATCTCCTCAGTCCTGTACTTGCTGACATTTATATGCATTATTTTGAGGTCAAATTATTTGAGAAACTTATCTTTTCATCTCTGGATTCTGTGCATAGACAATACTCTTGTGCTTTTTGATGGTAATAAAGATTTATCCTAGATTTTATCTATTATGAATTCAACTGATCCAGTTCACTTTTGAAACTGACTCTAACAATTCCCTTCTCTTCCCTGATACTCTTATAATTTGCAATGAATTTTCAGCACTACTGTTTGCCGTAAACCGTTTTCTGTTTCTTTAATACTCCACGCTAAATCATGTCACCCAGGTAAGCAGAAAATGACTTCTTTTTACTATTATGTATTTCTCATTCTCGAAGTTTGTTCCTCAGAATCTTTGCTTGCTAAAGAACTCAATTATCTGAGATCAATTGCCATTGACCGAGGATTTTCTTCCATGGTCATTGACAAAGTTTTAAAAAAATTTTCAATTTACCATCAAAGAAGACATTCTGCTATTAGGAATAACATTAATAACCCTGTTGTACTTTCATTTCATCCTTCTGTCAGCTATAAAATTGCATGGATTGTCCAGAAGTTCAATCTTTAAGTCGTTTTCTCATCTATCAATAAAATTTATGATCTGATCTCTAAAGATTCCATTTCTGACTTGTGAATTTTGGGAGAATTTATAGCATATCATGTCAGTGTGGTTTGAGATACATTGGCTGAACTAAACGATTGTTAAAGTTTTCTATCAAGGAACACGAATATTATGTCTGAAAAGCCAAAATTAACAAGTCTTTGATAGCTAATCGTTGTTGGAAATTTAATTATAATTTTGAGTTTGCATCCGCAAAATTATTCAAAAAACTTCTTCAATTGGTGAATTGGGTTTTCTTGAAGCTATTCACATTCAGAAATATTTATCTTCTTTATGTAATGACTTTAAATTTAATCCAGTTCTTCCTAACGCTTTTAAAATTCTGTTAACTTAATTTTTCAATTTTGTTGGTGTTACCTTCTAGTTCGCTTTGCTGTGGAGTATAAATACAACCTCTGTGCCCACTGCTTTCCAGTCTTGCAGATTTCTTTGCTTGTAATGAAGAGCGACCTGTATCTGTTTGCCCTCGAAATCAGTCAGGATTTTGACTAAATCTATGCCAAACTCAAGGTTATTTGCATTACTAATTTTATGGGCACATGTCTTTTATGCACTCAGAGCCAAAACTCTCAGAATATAATACTAAGCTAGTATATATGACCCCAGGTATGTGATGGTATATCATGTGCTGAGAAAGAGATTGAATATATATTTGGTATCACAGAGTTTGGTTTGGTTCATTTGATTATAGCGAAGCACAAGGACTATCCGCCTAAAGAAAGGTATGCATTTGTGGAGCACTTTCTAAGAGAAACTGGCACATATATGCATTACACATGGAAAAAATCACAAAAATGCTCATGCAGCCAGCCTGTTTTCCAGGATTCTTACCCCATAACAAATTACCTATCTTCAGCACCTTTACCACTCTGACACTGGTTGGCTGGTGTTATAAAGAAGGTTGTGTTAATTCCAAAGTCAAACAATAAAAAATCAGTGTTATATTTGCAAATTTTCACAGGACTAGTTGAACTAGTCCTGTGAAAATTTGAAAATATAACGTTGATTTTTATTCTTTCACTTTGGAAGTAATATTTGTTTGGTGTGTTATTTTACTTCAATTAAGGCTAAGTATAATGAAGATTGTTGTGCACTTAGCAAAAAATATAATACGCATGTAAGGCCACTTCAGGTAAAGAAATGTATGTTGCTGAATTCAGTGTTGAAAATGAAGTATAAAACTACTAAACTTTTATCAAAAATGTGTATTTTTTGCAGGTAGCCCTCAAATAATGCTAGAATTAGGTTGCACGAAAATCGGTTTGTTCAAAAATCGATCCTTTTAAGCTAAATCTAAAGCTGTGGAATACTGATAGTTCATTTCAGGTTCTGTTCCTAAAATGTGTTTATTACATAAGGTTTTTGTCATTTTCCTCATGTGTAATGTAGATGTGAACCAGTTTGCTTTAAAAATTCTTCATAAAGGCATCTTTCCCCGCAGGCAAGTAACTTAACTAGTACCGTTTGCTATGACCAACTTCATTTTATTCAGATTCTTTTAATCAAGGGAACAAAAACATGATTTCATTTAATTCATGACATTTCTTTTAACAAAACATGAACTGCAGGGAAAGAAATAATAATAAAATTAACAAATTGAATTAGCATTCTTTTGATGCACACAGAAGTAAATTTGAATCTTCATTATTACTGTCCTAAAAAACAACATTTTGTCCATAATCATTCTTTGAATGTCAGTGGTAAGATGTCTGTCTCTTGAAATCTCTTGGACATTTCTGTTACTTCTATCTTCATACTTTTCTGTTGGTTTAGGTTACAAGAAATCGGGTACAAAAGTCAGTTGAGTGTTATTTATTGAATTGCACTTCTTTCTCAAATTTATTATATGTTGGAGAATTTCCAGTTGTCTCAGATGCTCCTCAGTACTTTGTAGAGGGATCATTATCCAGTAAAGTTCTTGCTTTCTGTTAATTTTTTGCAAAGAATTCTTTATCAAATTCATCGTAATCTTCAGCAGAATGTGGGTCTGCGATAGTCTTCATGTATTTTGAATCAATATCTGTATTGGAAAAATGTGTGTTTCAGAATCCCTTTACTTTATGTTATGCAATAATTGTTAAAATTTCTCGATTACAGTACAAGAGGCACCTGTGTGTGTGGGGGGGGCTTTAATTAAATTATATTAAATATTGCTATTAAAACTTTCCACAGTGAAACAAAAATACAAAAGAAAGAGTTAAGAACCAGTAAAAGTGAGGAAGTGTGTGCCTAACAGCCAAAATTTAAGTCAGACTGAAATATTTTTGCTTTTGTCAGGGGGATGAACCAAAAATAATACAATTTCCTGTTCTAATTAATTTGTAGGACAGCTCAACGTTTCTGGTACTGTTAAATTTTCAAACCAAAAAACAAATCGATTTATTCAAAGCAACTGTATAGCACCATGCCCTACATCGATCTGAACAACTGAAAAACAAAAACAAGAAAAAAATTATTTTCTTCAAAATGTTTTCCCTTTCTGTTCTTAAAATATCAAAATGACTTTAAAAGTGCATCATTCCAAAATAAATCTCTGTCATATGACCTTTCACAGCACACGTGATGCATGTGCTTACATCTTGGCTAAAGAGAAAATAAAGTTTTATCTTTGCTGTCTTGCCGCAGTATGAGCATGTGCTGTGGGCACCTTAAATACTTAAATTGCTTAATGTTCTTGTACTTGCTATCTATATGGTCACGGAGCTACTGAAGGTGATAGCTGGCTACTGAGCTATTGAAGTGTTTTTAATCTGTTATTTCCTTTATTTCCATCCTGTGTGGACAATGGTACTGCAGTAAGACAAGCTATTCATCCTGAATAAAAGAAATAATTTTCTTACAAAAGAATCGCTTCATTTGGAGTCAGGTACATGGAACTAACATTACAGTAGTCCTATCCAATGGTATTGAAACTAAAATTTCTATGACTTCGTAAGAGTTAAGCAATGCTATGTCCCTCTATTGAAAAATAAACAATTTTACTGTTCTTAATCTAACATCGATAACAATCTTCCTCCTTAACATTTGTTATTGCTTCACAAACATGTAATCTGCTGCCTTTTTAATGCTGTTTAAATGCATGAAATAATGAGCGTGCCCATCTTGGTACATGAATAGCTTCATTACATTTATTATCCAATGAATGTATGCATAAAGAAAGAAGACCTGTGAAAGTACTACAACGGTATCTTTATTAAAAAATTTCGCCGTGATTGTATACTAGCTACAGTCCCTTCAATTTCATGTATTAGAAGATATCCCAAAAGCGCACAGATTTGCTTGCAAAAGAATTATTTCTTGCAGTGGGAAAAGTTTTGTGTATTATTTTGTAGGTAAAAGGAAAAAGATTATTGCCCTCAATGGTTACTTTCATTCAGTATATTATTTAAAAGTATGGGACAAAATTGGCCAAAATGTGCGTGCATAACTATTAAATGCTGTTGGTCTACAGACTTGACCTTCATTATTATTTTATTCTCTGATGATTCATTTAAGTTGCTGTATACAAGCCAAGCCATCTGCACTCATCATAGTATAAGAATTTCTATAGTGAATAGTAACGATATTTTGGTGCCAAAATTGATTTTTAGGGGAAAAATTAAGGCATAAAATTTTTGACATGAACATTCATGGCACATTTTGCATAGTACATGACATGAATTTTACAAAGAAATGTGTGCATATGAGCAATGAAAACTTTGTGCTTAACGTAGATAACGGTATTGTTACAAATAAGATTCACTCAACCCCAGTTGATGTAGTTCCTTATATTTGGCATAGCGATATCCACGTAAATATCGAATTTGATGCAAGAGGTGTGCCTGTTACTTCATAATTATTAATGTACATTAGCATACGCATTGCATTGCAGCTCCATGGGAAAGAGAACCAGCAGTCTGCATGTGAGCTGAACAAAAGCAAGCATGAAAAAGCAAAGCCTATGCTATTGGTGTTAGACTAATAGCAGTGGAAGGGTCATAAAATCAGTATACTTTACTGGCTTAGTTAACAGTCCCAGTTTAATTACACTTGTGTATGATAATGTTGTGTACATACAGATTCGTAATGAATTGAATGCACACAGTACCAATAATAGCTTGATAAAATTTATTTTACCAAAACAAACATTTTACAGTTCTGGAACTTTCCACAAAAGTACTCATACAGGTCTTCTCAGAATCACAGAGTACAATGAGTAGTTACACTTCAAAGTACTAAGAGCATTAAACACAGCACAATACAAAGTGTATCTAAAAGGTGAAGCTCTGAGAATTATCTCTCAATACTCTAAACTCATGCTAAAGTAAACCGAGAAATTGATGCTGTCTCCAATCTTGTATAGTTTTCTCCAGGCTGCCATGAAATCTCTTGTAGTTTCTATGTCTCAAAATTACTGGAAGTCATATAAGGGCTGGATATTGTAAGACAGTTACAGTAGAGAGATCAATTGCAGTACCAGTTGCAGTTGTACAGATACTGGACCCAAATAGTCACCAATTAATTGAGTTGCCAAAATCATCACCGCATTGGCAGTAGCAATTTGACAAGATAGCCATTTACCTCAATATTAAATAGACTTGACTTTGTTATCTTATTTTTCCAACAGAGCTTTGTCTCTTTCAAGCTTTACCTGTTACATTATACAAAAGATACTACAATTTCACATATAACTTCACTAAAATTATTTACATATATATGCAAAATTCATTAGCCCCTTCCCAAGGATTGCATATCCTGGGTAATACAATCCCTGGACAGGAAGACATTCTTATATTAAAGGAAAATCAATGCAATACTAAGACAATAATTTCAGTAGATAACATTAAACAAATTAAATAATAAATCAATAAATGAATGCATAAATTTGCAAATTTGTATGCAAATAGGACCGTGGTCTTAGTTTCCTGTTTATATTATGTACACTATCATGATTATGTACTGTGGCCATAGTAAGGTGGGAGCCTGTCATAATGAACAACTTCAGGCTCAGAGATTGATGACTTATGGATTCAAACTAGAACACCGTTCAGCCTGTTTAGGACTGTGTATGGACCATTCCAGGGTGATTGTAATTTAGGAGAGAATCCTTTCCATCGAATAGGATTTCATAACCATGCCTTGTCTTTTTCGTTGAATCAATGTTCTGTAACTCTCGTGTCATATCCGATCTTTATCTTCTTTGCCAAGTTGATTCACTCTCGTGCAAAGTTGTGCATCACTTCAAACCGTGCCTGGAGGGCAAGGATGTACTCCTCAGGCGATGAAGGCACATCCGGAGGGCGAGCAAAGAAGAGATCACAAGGTAAGCAAAGGTCACGACCAAAGAACGTATGGAATGGGGAATAACCAGTAGTCTTGTGCAAAGCAATGCAATAGGCACGTAAAAACAGAAATAACTTCTTATCTCTGTGCTGTTGGGTTCTGAAAACCACTAGCAAGAGGTTATTAATGATGGTTCTATTAAACCTCTCTTATCATGCTGTCTGACTGGGGATGAAAAGGTGTCGTTTGGGTTTTCTCAACACCGAGTTCTTTAACTATAGCCGAGGTAAAATTCATTCTTTCATCGGAATGTAACTGAAGAGGCATCCAATGCTGCATCATTACCTCTGCTGAGGTTACAGCCTTTTGATCAGGGATAGGATATGCTTCAGCCACTTTGTGAAGTAATCAATGACAATGAGGATGTATTTGTTGCCGTCAGCAATTCATGCAGAGGTCTGAGGTTGGCAAAGGCGATGCGTTCAGAAGGCGCTCTTACATTGTAAAGTTGCAGCTTTGCATGGCTGTGTTTCTTCGGTCCTTTCTGACTCGCACAAACATTGCATGATTGTCATCACTTCTACATGTCAGGTCTCTCCTTATTCCAGTAAAAGCGCTCTCCAACTCTGTGAAAATTCTTCATTATTCTGCATTGGCCTTCTGTCAGGCTGCAGCGCAAGATCTCAGAAGTATTACTTGTCATTGGAATATTATTCCATCATCCATTTGGAACTTCCAGTAGAAGCCGCCGTTTCGAATATGGAGTAAGTCCCAGAGAACTCAATATTGTTTTGCCTTAATTTCCTGGCAAGTAAGTTTCCTATTTAAAGATCCCATTAAGTCAGTTACGGGTTTAATGCTGCCATTTTCCAACTGGTCTTTCTTGACTTCTTCATCACTGCATGTGTCATGAACAGGTGATGTTGAAGTGGTAACTTGAAGTGCAACCTGGTTAACCAGCTGGTATTTTACTTCGACCCTAGAACAATATTAGCAGCTTTCTGGTGAGTGTCTTCTAGACAGACATTGGCACTTGTGACGACCCTTTCCAGTGACGGATAGTTATGTCATATTCCTGGAATCCCTGAATACATCTGTCTGGCCTTCTGGATTCTTCAAATAAAAATGCCTGGTCAATGATGCATGATGTGTGCGGAGCAGGAATTTTCTGCCATAGAGATAATGATTGAAATCTTCTGTGGCTTTACTGTGTCAAGCAACTATTTCCTGATGACACAATCATTCCGCTTCGGTTTAGATAGACACTTCCTTCAGTATGCTGCAGTTCTTGGCCGTTTAATTTTTGGGATAAAACAAAACCGACACTCGCATCTGTTTCAAGATTAAATAGTTCCCTAAGCTGAGGATACATGAGAATTCTCACACATGTTAAAGCTTCCTTCAGTATGTGAAATGCATCATTACATTCTTATAGTAGATGCAAAGCCCCATGAAACTTTTCAGCTGATGGGCATTTTCAGGCCTACTCCAGTCTTTAGCTGCTGACACTTTTTCTAGATCTGTAAACGCACCTTTGACTACATATCAAAATAAACTTTTATGCTACCAGTATATCATGGACTCTAGTGACTAATAAATGTATTCTAAAGTATTCATTTATTACCGAAAATAAGTTCAGATTTTAAATAAATACAGCATTCATATGAATAACAAATCATTCTTTTAATTAGCTGACCTACTACATGTACATATTTTTGCTAATTCTATAAGTTGTTTTGCTTCCACTTCCAAGAAATAAAACTAGCAATAATAATTTGTTATAAGTAAATATTAAATAAATAGAGTTAAATGAAAGTACGTATATAATACAAACTATATATCATCTAAAATCCAACATTCTCCCACCTTAAGTTGTTGGAAAACAGAACTACTAGAAATTTTAATGAGTAAAACTTTTGAAAATAAGCACAAAATTTTGAAATGAAAAGCTACAGATATAAGAGCTAAATTAAAGTTCAATTATCCATAAAGGCTATAAGTCTCGTCTTTGGGTAGGTCTGACTCCTTTTCCACTTCTGGTTTTCACAGATTTTACATCTTTTTTGGTATTTTGCATTGAACACCTTTCAACTCTAGCTTGTTCAGATCTTTCATTTTTTAGACCTTCTAATTCATGAAAGTTCTAATGGAAAAATTCTTTGTATGGGACATAAAAGCTCTCCATTTGCAGTTTTCAGTCATACCAGTCTAATGACATTGTCTTTTCCATGTAACAATTTGGTAACAATGGCTAATGGCCACTCAGTACATTTAACATAAACACTTTCAATAAAAACTATGTCTCCAAGTTTAATACTTTCTTCATGCTTCTTCAGATCAAGCCTTTGAATTAGAAGTCCTATATATTCAGATCTAAAGCTTTTTCTTGTATCAGTGATTAGTTGTTGGTGATATTTTAATCTCTTATTGAGGAAACGTTCATCAATCTCATCCAAATCAGGAATACGTTATTTCTGCAAATTGTTTAATCTTTGTTGTTCGAGAGCAGAAACTCTTTCTGTAATTTTTGTTCAACAATAAAAACTGTCTCTTCAATTTCTTTCTGTTTTCCACCATGTCTGTTCTGCCTTCCATGGCTTACAATTTGTTTTCTGTCATGGCAGAAATTTCTCTTTCCAGTTCCTCTTCACCTGCTTCATTCTTTTCTTGAACTGACTTGACGACCTCTTCCATCATTTCTTGATCTGCGTTCATCTCTTCTTGGCTCGCTTTCAATGGACTTGACTTCTTCTTCCATCTTTAAATGGCCTTCTTTCATCACTTCTTTAACAGATTCTTGTTGCGCTTTCATCTCTTCTTTGATTGTAGGAAAGGCTGCCACCAGCTGTCTTAATTACTCATCCATTTCTCTTGCCACTGGCATTCAATTCCACTTCTGACACCAAAAATTGTTGCCTGCATACGGGTTCATAATGGATTGAATTAGTACAGACCCAACAATAGCTTAATAAAATGTATTTTAAAAAAACAAACACTTTACAGTTTTTGGAGCTTTTCACAGAAATACCCATACAACTCTTCTCAGAATCACAGAGTACGGTCAGTAATTATACTTCAAATTACTAAGAATGTTAAACACAATGCAATGCATAACACATCTAAAACCAAACTGAGAAATTGATGCTGTCTCTAATCTTACATAGTTTTCCCCAGCCACTGCGAAATCTAAAGAAACAGTATTACTTTTTCTGAAACTTTTCAAATTAAACAATGGGAACATACAAGTATTTATGTTTACATTAATATAGTATTTATGCTCTAAAGAGATAAATCAATTATTTAAAAGTTCAAAATCCTGTTTTAAATTTTCTACAAATTAAGCTTAGAAATCTTTTGCATTCCCATACTTACATAAACAATACACTTGCTTATAAATTGTTAAGGTTAACCAATTGCGTCCCATGTTTGTAGGAGCATCTTTGTGCCATCTGCCAAGAGTATGATCACAAACTGCATTCAGTATCTAACAGTTTCTTAACATACATGTTACTTTCTGCCTTGGCCTTTACTTTCACCATATCTTTCCCCAGTTGAATATATCTGGTCTAGGATATCACACACGATAAAGATTACTAGCTACTATAATAGATTGTTTCTGGGAATGAATTACATATACAGAGAAATTCAGTGTACTTAGCATGTCAACAAGGGACTTAACAGGTATGTTTATGGCTAAGTGATGGTATGGGGAGTGACAGTTGGCATAAATTAATACATCTCCCATCTTCTCTAACTAATGGATGTTATGTTAAAATCCGTTCAGATGTGTTATATCTATTCCTGTCATACACGTATTCTGATTGGTTTGGATCTTTCCAACCACACATATCCATAGATACCAAACTACTGTTTGAGGAATATTCTTTCAAGTTTTAGTAATGAAATAGGCCCATGTTCACCAGATCTGTGTTATGAATCAAATCTGAGATATTCATTTACTTCAAAGCTGAGTTCAGTTACATATGAATATTAGAGAACTGTAGAGTGACACAGTGCACATAACTTAGGGAGGCATAGTGATCATTATGTAGGGACTACACCAGAGAGCTTGGGAAGTCTATGCCTCAATGACTTCTGAGGTAAACCTACCAGGTATGAGGCAGGTATATCAATACTCTTTTTTTGGAGCGGAGGTCCTCCAGTAGTATATATTAGTAGCTTAATTAATAATGGTGTTAATAAAAAACAGTGAAGCACTGTGTTACATTTAATCATTTATACTTTATTTCATTACTGTCCTGATTCCACCCAAATTGTTTTATTTGTCTGACGCAATGATTTCAGTTATGTCATTTTCCTCAATTCATTTGTCAGTGTTTTTTCTGGCATGTCCTGCCATTTTCTGGATGTCATTTCTTTCTTTCAGTAGCATGTCAAAATTACACATAATGGAATGAGGAGAAGACATTGTTTCAATTTGTTATGGAATTTGAAATCCACTTCGTAAACGGAGTAGTTCATTTCGTAAATTCTGTTTCATAAATGGAAGGAGTGGTTCTGTAGTAGAATAGAATACAGCACTTCAGAAAACAAAAAGCACTCTGCATTTAAGGGGAAAAAACTGAAATTTTAAAATAATTTGACATGAATGCAGAAATGGTAGCCCAGCCCTAAAAATAATTCATCATCCATCACAGTATGCTGTCGAAATATCTAATCCATAGTATAGGCAAAATGTATTTATATTGCAACCCAGGTATGTGTACAACATGCAGCAGAGGAGTGCCATTTTCAACCTTAAAATTTGACAGTCATTGCTGTATTTTTTTCTTCTGAAGAATTATGATGGACCTTTGACGTTTGCTGGCAAATGAAAAAGAAAGTGTTGCATTTCTTTAGAAATATGGCATGTTGCCCATCAGTTAGAGATTGCCAAGGTTTACATTCCATGAAGTTCTACTTTAGAATGATTTGAATTTGTTGCAGATGCCAAACTTGTGCAATTCTCTGATTTTTTTTTTAATTAAAACTGTGTGCATCAGGAAAATGATGCAAAAAAAAAGGGGGAGGTCCATGTTTTCTTATGGATGTTTCTTTGGTGGCTATTTTATGCAATTTTTAGTGCTATGTCATTTTTTAAAATCGTTTGTTTTTCACATCTTAACGTGACGAAAAATTAGTCACCGACAGTTGGCAGTTCTTTTCAGGATTAGATAGGCAAATAATTAGAAAGTACCAAAATAAAGTTGTTGGAAAAAACTTGGTATTCTTGCTTGAACACTAAAAACAAGTGATTCGAAAACAAGAAAAAGCAGAAGCAGGGTAAGTATGATTTAAAGACATGTGTTCAAAGTGTGCCTCAAATATTCCACTAAATGGACCTGTGGCTGGTGGAAAAATAAAGAACATAGCAATCAAATTTGATGGGCAACAGTTTTTCTGCATAAATAGAATAGCTGCATAAATTTTAAGTTATGCTAAGTGACATATGTTATAATTTGAAAATCGAAAGATGTGCCAGCTGTATCTGTTGAAAATTACTTCAAAAATTTGCCCGAAGAAATAATGATATCTGCTCAGGGACATTTATAACGTTGACGCAATCAAGTTCTTCCTTCATCTCATGCCTGAAAGATACCGAGCATTCAAAAAGGTGTTTTATATAACGGAATAAATATCTTTTCACTATTTTATTTTCTTCAAAGCTGATGGAATGAAAAAGATGGTATATTTAATGATAGGAAAATCGCAAAAATCGTCATGTTCTAAAAATTTTAAAATTTTTTCATTGTGCTATGAAGCAAATAAAGGAAGCATTGCTTGTCACTGATATCTTTTACTGATTGGCTCAATAAGATCGACAAAGCAATAAAAGGGCAAAGCTTTTTTATGATTACTGTTCCACAATTAGAATTCTTTACATTTTAAAATGAAAGATTTTAAATGCTATCTGTTTTCATAAAATGTGGATAATATTTTAGGTTTATTTGATTATGGAAAAGCACTTTAGGGCTATCTGCCCAAAAGGTAGGGATACCTATGGGGAGGACTTTCTAAGGGAAACTAACTTGAATCCACTGGATAATATTTTAAGCAAAATAAAACTAGGGTGATAAAATTAAATTTTGGATAACAGTAATCTTAAAATTCTACGATTGAAACATTACATCTGATCCTAAAGTAAAATCTTCTTTATGTGTCTTTCTTATTTAAAACATCTTTTTTGAATGGTCTTTTGAAAGATGCATAAACAGTGTTTTACTGTTGCCAGTTTTTATTTACGGATCTCAAAATTTATGCTTTTTATGTACAGATTGTAAGTCTGGTAATTTCTGAAAATTCAAAATCTAATCATTAATTAAAGAAATTTTAAAGTTTAATCCCATTTGTTTCTCTAAACTGCATTATAAATATCAACTTTTAATAATGATTAAAAATTGCATTATGGCATTATTGTATAAGAAAGTTATTTAAATAGTAATTTTTGTTCAGAATACTATTTGTATTTTTGCCATGCATGGTGATTACTTAATAAAATGCTGTTTAATTACTGCATTAAATTAATTAATAAAATGAAGCCTCTGAAGGGTTAACAAAATTTCATTTATACTGCTTTTATCACTAGTTATTAGTATGTTGAATTTAATCATTTGTATCATTAATATTTTGTTTTGTACCAGGAAAACTGTATTGATAAGTTTTTTACCCAATTGTTTTGCATTTAGGTTATGAGCTGTCTAAGATAGAGCATGTTATTGGTTCTCCTGAAAAACCGTTATCTGACTTGGGAAAACTGAGTTATAGAAGTTACTGGTCATGGATCATTTTAGATTTATTGAAGAAACATAAAGGTTATTTGTCCATTAAGGAAATAAGGTACTTGAAATCTGTAACACATTTTGCTTTCCTAATGTATCTTTCTTAGTACATTTGAGAATTATATTATTGTTTATGTATTAGAATATTCAAATTATTGTGATTTTTAAACTGTTTATAACGTAAGTCTGAGGTAAAATAACATACTAATGATGTTAAAGGATTTTCTAAATAATCAAGTTAATATATATAACAACACAAGAATAAAGTATATCACAAGGAAAAAATATTTGCTTTGCTTATAATTTAAAATTATTTGCAAGGTGCTGCCATAAATTCATATATATTCACAAATAGGTAATTTAACCTATCAATTACCATTTTGCTTATTTTTGATGTTGTTATATTATTTGTAATATAATGTAAAAAAGTTAGTCTTTTAATAAATCGACAGTTTAAGATTTGGTAAGGAAATCAGTATTAAGCTGCAAGAATTAATATAATATAATTAAACTTGTAATACTGTAGTTTCAAAGGTTAAACAACACCTTCTTCAGCTTTGAGTGGGGAAAATGAAAAAGAAAATTGTGTTTGTGAGAAAGCACAAATTCCGTGATGTTCTAACTAAATGATAGAAAACAAATTCCTGGCAGAATGTATTGATTTAAAAGTGAACAAACAAAAACAACACCCCCTTCCAAAAAAAAACTCCTAAGGAACAAACTTTAAAAGTTAAATGTTAAACAGCCATTATAACTAGGATAATTAACCAGAACCAAGAGAATTTTAGGATGTAAAAATCTGATTCTCTAGCTCAGGATATATTTTAGAATAACCTTCACTACATACACAAAAAATATGGTTTTAGTCTCTAGACCATAACTATATATGAAGTAATGTCAGGAACTATATCAAAATTGGAAAAGAAGTTAGCTTTATTAATATATATATCAAGGTGTAAATGTAATTAATTTTGATAAATAATGTGAAAAATTAGGAGTTAGTTATAAATTAGATAAGTGCAGATTCTACATTTTGAAATTTGAAGAACAGGTAATATGTATATTCCTTAAGTTATGACAGGCAAGAGCAGATGTTATATGCTAATGAGCTACTGAATGAAAGATCCTACCTTATAGCATGTAGTATCACCTTTCACTCTGATTGCATTGATGTTGCATGCCACAGACTCCGCAGGATGATGGAAGCATTTCAGAGCCATTCTGATGCATGTCTTCTGTGCTGCCTTCCTTCTGTAGTACAAGAAAATTGGCCAATTGTGTTTGTAAATCTGTTTTTAGCTTTCTCTAGTGACCTAGATATGCTTGGTAGATCAAAAGTCAGATCAAAGGCCATGCAAGCATCTTTATATCCTTGGAGTTTTCTTGGAACCATTTGGCAATAATTAAGGAGTAATGGGCAGGTGTATTTTCTGGGTGCAAGTCTCTGAAGGATGCTGTAGGCCAAAAAAAGATAAGTAAATAAATTTAAAAAAGAGTGCATATGGGCTGTTAGCAGATTTATGTGTTGTTTGCGAATAAAGGGACAGTGTTAAATGCATCAATGGATCCATTTAATCCCATATAAAGTCATCATATGAGTATACCACCTCCATGTGAATCAACTGCTTCCTACTGAAAGAGGTTCCTGTGCCACAGATGTGCATGTTGCCATT
This sequence comes from Stegodyphus mimosarum, assembly GCA_000611955.2. Classification (NCBI taxonomy): domain Eukaryota; kingdom Metazoa; phylum Arthropoda; class Arachnida; order Araneae; family Eresidae; genus Stegodyphus; species Stegodyphus mimosarum. Next base: position 113,883 of record KK120337.1, read on the forward strand.
GGCATACACCAGCTATACATAGGCTTATCAGTCCAGGTGACTTTTCTCTGGTCCAGTAAATATGTTCGTTTTAATTTTGCACCTAATGATGCAGAGCTAGTTTAGTGGGATGATGGCTTCTATACCTCCTAAGAAATAATTATGGGTGGTATGACTGCTTGTGCTTTGTTTTCCAGCATTTTTTCATTGGAGGGGATTACATAGAATGAGTAAATTTTCCGATTTGTATTGAATATCAGCTGACCATCTGTGCATTTTGTAGAATGAATCTGAAAGATAGCAAGGTAGCTACAAAAGGCAGATATGTGTCAGAAGTGTATCTGAATGCCAGAGATGAATTTTGTTTCACCATTTAATTTTTATTGATTTGTGTCGCTGTTTATTAACATATGTGAAGCAGATGTATCGAAATGGAAAGATATAGAAAGCTAAGTGTTGTGTACAGGTCACTTTATAACCTATTCATATTGAAATGTATTGTCTAAAGATGATTGCTTTATGAGAAAACTTGGACGACTAATTTCTCACCTGAATTTCAGCAGTTTCGCTCATATATGCATTCATTGTAGCAAAAAAGTGTGAAGTTTATAAAATAAATATAGATTAATAATAGTGAATGTGCCTTTCAGTTGCAGACATTTGCTTTTATCTGTTTTTAACATTAATGACCACAAATTTCTCACCTGAAAGTTCATTTTCTTTGATGAATTCTATGAAATAACCCTGACAAAATAGCTATGTAGGAAGGCAGACTAAATGCTTTATCTCTGTTAAGTATGAAATCAGATGCATAGCATAAGATCAATTTTAGGGATCTGATTTAAGATTTGATTGAAAAATATTGAAAACTTTCCAGAAATAAGCATAATTTTTCACATTTTAAGTTTAGTTTTTTCCCCCTAAAAATAAAATTTACATTATATTTTGAATTAGACTTGCATGGAAGCATAAAAACCTTTTCAAAATGTAAAGAAAACTGCCAGTAAGTTATTATATAATAGAGGAAATTAAAATTGGGTTTTTGGGGTAAAAAAATGTTTGTTGGTTAAGGTGTGCCAGTGTGGAATATGATGATTTCTGCTGAAAACATATGCTCAGTACATTTGATTCAAACCAAGAATAATATCATCTGTGATTGTTTAGAATGTCTGTGCCCATTCACAAAGCAGACATATTCTTGGATTTTAAAGGGCCGTACAGACTGGAGTTTGTCTGAGCTAATAGAGACAACTGACTTAGCCGACCCATCTCCAAAACCAGTTTTCTGAACTACATGCGTAGTGGAGCTAGTCGACACGTGGAACTGACTCCATTAGCTCAGATAAAGCCCAGTCTGAACGGTCCTTAAGGGTTCTGGGAAGAATTACAAAGATAATTAAATATGTTCCATACATACTGTATGCTATTGAAGTCAGATGATTTCGATAACCATTCCATGCAAAGCAGTGTTTCCAAGTCTGAGTATTGGCTGACAAACTGAGCCCTGTAAACTTGTCCATAAAAATGGCGTCAAGGCCTGTGATTGCAAGAAATGGTCAAAATGTTTCACAGAGATGTGATCTCTGTATAACATTATTATTCGGCAGAGATTCTGGTCAGCATATAGCCAGAATTCTGAATTTTTTACTTTCTAAGATCTGGAAGATCCATATTGGAAAAATTGTTATGTATGCATAATCATTGTTATGTACTGTATTAAATCGAATGGACAGGTAATCTTGAAGATAAATGTCCATAATTTTTATTGGTGCAAAAATTATTAGAATTAATTATTCATTTAACTGCAAAAATTCTTAGAAACTCTAGGAAGGTTAATCATTAAAAAAGAAGTTTATTTTAAAATAGGTATACGTAGAATGCGTTGATTATATGGGGGAAAAATATCCTTAAAAACTCTTGTCTTCATCAAATTTAATGTCATCAGCCTTGTGAAGGAACTGTTTTCACTGGTTTGAAGAAATTAGCAGATAATTAGCCAAATGTCATTTCAGGAGATGAAAACATCTCTGTTGTACCAAGGAAGTATTGAGAATATAATAAGAAAGAAAACAGAACTACCCAATATTAACAAACTTAATTAAATTTAAGCTTTTTTGTTGGACCCTGTTTTAAAAATGTATTTAATTTCGTCTATGATATTATGCTAGAATGCAGGACATCCTTAAGCAGTGACATCATAGATGCTATGAAGACTGAATTATTATTTATTCATATTAAACAAAAGTGCATGTGAAATTTTTGAATTAGAAAATCCCTCCCGAGACCCAATTACTGAAATGTTATGGATAACTTATTGACTAGATGGACAGTTTGCCAAAATTCTTTATATCCCATGAACCATGCTCTTCCTATTAGCAGTTCCTCATCTGTAAACTTCCACTCAATATACCACAAGCTCTAATCTTAATACTTAAAGCGTTAAGTGAAAACTCATTGCCTACACCAAAATAGCTTGATGATCATACTGCACTTTCAAATGTTAATAAAGAAAAACATTAATGGAGCCCTGACAGACATTTAACCCCTCGTCCCTCCAGTTATCAAGCTAGAATTAGCAATTATTTTAAGAAATGTTGAGAAACCAAAAAGTTAAGAACTTTGTGAAAGGCCGTAGTAAAACATAAATTAACATTTGATAAATTAAAAGCATTGTAATTTTTTCTTTGCTATTGAAATTGAAAATTTTTGTGTAGGCATATAGTCACATGTCTGAATTTTTCAAAATTATGTTGTATTTTACACCATGGTAGTTTTCAGGATTTTTGAAATAGGGTCACAGTTACCTCTGTTTATTTGTAATAATGCAAGTGAAGAAGTGTAGATCAACACAACTGCCAACTCAGTCTCTGACTTAAAAATTGAACCACTACTTCTATTTGTGTGCATTTCTCGTGTATTACTGGTATGATAGTGAGTATCTAGCATTTTCTAAATCAGTAGCCATTGGAAAACGAGTCTGTAGACCAAAACATGACTCAGCTGTAAAGTGCACAATACCTCATTTTTGCTTAGTCCAAAGTTTAAATGATTTTGAGATCAGTTTAAGCCAGCCGTTCTGCAAAGGAGTCAGTGGTATGTAAGTGACTAGTTGTCATGTGTGCAGTCGATCTATTTATAGCCCTTTCTGTAAGTAATTTGTGAAGATCCAATTCTTGTCGATGCTGCAAGGTCAAAAGCAAGTTGCATGCAGTGGTTCACCTATTCTCAAGCTTATAGATACAGAAAGCAGTAATCATAAGCAACTGCGACCCCAGAATGACCTCTTGGTTTTTGTAACAGTTCTTTTTTCACCTTAATGCAAATACTTTTGGTGTCGAATGATGAAACTATGGGCATTCAGAGCCTGTGTTATTTCTGACCATCACAAATTCCTTCCATGATGCACTCTTACTTCCCATCAGCAATTAGGTGGTGATATCTGCTATTTTTTCAAAATTTAGATACTCCAATTTCTCTGTACTTGTCTATAATGCAGAGATACTGTCTGTTTTTATGCATAACACAAAAATTTAATAAACTGCTGTTATTTATTATGAAATGTTGATTTGCAAAATTTTTCCTGTAAGCTAGCTTCCGTGTGCATACACTTAAGCATTCAGATTTTGTGGCTACATAATATTTTTTTCACTGAATATGCTATTATATTCAGTGAAAAAAATATAATGAATAATATAATATAAATGAATATATTCGATTTATTGCTTAAATTCTGGTTTACCATGTATTTATCGTCACATATGAAAAAATAAATGTGGGAATATGAGGAGTAAGCTGAGAATACATCAGGTTCTGCATCAATTGTTTTCATAGCTCTTCCCCATTTCTAGTTTCCTCTCTCTGAAGCAAGAATATAGGTGCTCGTTATTATGAATACTTTGGGAAGTCAGTATTGTATTGCTTAGGCCACAATATTTTGTAATGTTACAGCACATTATCACTTTGTATCCTTTTCACTCCCTCCTCTTCTCACACATTAAACTGTGAAAATGAAATCAGTGGGTAAAGGGACACAGCTGTATTTCTTCTCATTGAAATAAGATCATTTTAGTAACATGCTTGTTATAGAAGTAAAAAATGATACCTACCAAATGGCAAATCAAACATATTACTACTAAATGAAATTTATTTGTGAGTTGTCTGGATGGTATACAGATTAGGAGAGGCTAACTATCAGTTCAGAATGGAGGAGGCAAAGTTAGCTTTCATCTAAATGCTTGGTTGTTTCCATGTTGTCTTTCCACTCTTTTTCCATATGGAGAATCAGGCAGCACCCCTGCAGTTCCGAGCAGCTGATCTTCTGTAATAGTATAATGAGGAGATGAAGAAGTGAATACGTGTTCTGTCATAGTTACCAGCGAATGCTTAAGGCTTGGGCATTGGATTGAAAGGAAATGTATAATTATAAAACTTTTTACATTAAATACTATTTCGCAGAATCAAGCCATGGATGTTAGATCATCAGTATCCAACTGGAGATAATAGCCCATCGCTTCTGTAGTTTTTGAAGCTTTATACCAATCTTTGTTGTTTTAAATTTGGTGCTCTCTTGTCTAAAACTTTTCTTAAAGATTCTGTCTGATTAAGCTTGGTGACTGATTAGGCCAATTTATACTGTTATTCTGTAGTTTTCTAATCTAGCTTTCATGAGTTTATTAATATGTTTGGGGTCCTTAGTAGCCTGCAGAATGAATGAAATTTGGAACAGAATGTAGTAACACTCTTTTAATATGGCCTTTTTATGTTTCCACATCAACAAGGCCATACAATCTGTTGTACTTTCTGGATGGGACTGGTATTTTGAATTAAATCTAGAATTTGCAGGTCATCTCTTCTCACTTCCAGTTTAAACACGATTTCATTTGTGAAAAGCACTGTGTTACATTAGGGACTTCTATATAACATATTCATTTCCTCATGCCTTTGTTTCCCTTTGATTATTTTCAAAAACTGGTATCTTTTCTCTGTTGCTATCAATGAAAACCAACACTATACAGAAAGTTGTTTATATTAACATAAAAATTTATTTTTTTCTGTCCATTTCATGCCAAACATTGATTGTGGTTATATGGCAATTTCAACTTTTGTCAAGATCAGTCCGTTACCTGCCACTTTCTCAACTTTTGAAGCATTATTCAGTGTAACCTCAAACTTGATACCTTGATGTAATATTAAAAAAAAATGCATTTGCTTTCATGTTGACAACTTCAACAGTTTTATTTGTACTGCACTTCTGAGCAATAGACATTTTCTTGTGTGGGGATAAATATTTACCCTTTCACTGTAATTAAAGTGCAAGGACAAATAGAAAATATGCAATTAATGTTAAATTTATATAAAATTGAATGTTTTCAAGATAAAAGTTGTTTTAACAAAATTATATTCCAGTTTTTTGTACAATAAAAGCTTGGCTATCCAGCATTCAACTAACTGGAAAGCTCAAGCAACCGGAACATTTTAGAAATTTTTAAAATTTTCCTCTGAAAATTTTAGTAAATGCGATGTCTGTAGTGCCATTACAGAGCTCTTGTTACTACTAACACAGATACATTGTGCCCAGGCAGTGGAATTTAGTGCCAATAATGGATAAGTATGATGTTTCAGTACAATCATAAGATGTTTCTTTTTGTTTAAACTTGATTAATTCTTGATAAGTTGGTTTAATTTTTGTGAAGAATATAAGTTCCATTTTTTCTTTGTATTTTGTAAACATGATTAATATTTTGGACAGGTGCAGGTAGAAGTGAGCAGAACACCAGAAATTCACCATTGGTCATACAGGTATAGTCCTGCAGCACTAACTGTGCAGTTCTGTCACAATTTTGAGGGACAACATCTAGTGGAAGGTAGTTCAAAGGTTTCCAACCCTTCTTCCCGTACTACCAAGCACTCAAGAGGACTTTTGGCTCACCATGTATTTTGAGTGCCCCTTTTCACACAGACACTATATGCTCACAAACATTCATGCCTTCTCCAGGATTTGAATGTGGGTCCATTGTTATGGCAGATGGCAACCAGCATCACTAACCACTATACCAGCTGGGTGGCTATATTTGGGACTGCATGAAGTAAAGTATTTTCAAAGTTCCAGGGTCTGGGAATCAAAAAAGTCACAATAAATGACTGAAAATTGATATACAATGGGGATGTAATGTGAAAAGTTATGATAAGCTATTTAAGATATGCTATGTCTGTAATTTGTATTTCTTTATTATCTAACTAAATAAAGAATGGTATGTTCATTTAAACTTCTGCTGAAATGATTGCCGGCAACTCTGCCAACTTTTTTGTTTTGGACATTTCATAAAACTAGACCAGATGTTTTACTTTCATATTTAAGACCTACGGCATACATCACTTTTTTGTCTCAAATGCATTTTTTCCCTCAAAATCTTACAAAATTTTAAATGTAAGGTTTTGGTATTCAAGTTAATAGCAAATAAGATGATTTATTTTTCAATCTTAGAGTAAATTTTTCCAACATGAATTCGATTTTTTATATGCACAATTATACGAAATTTTCGCATACTTGGAATTCAACATTTCCCAAGCTTACAGGATAGTCACACTTTTTCTGTGTTTGATGAATGGTAGCTTTCATATCAGTGGATTATCTTTTACCTATCACCTTAAACAAAAATGTAAATATTAGAAAGAAATGAAAATGTGCAAGTAATATTAGTTTATTTTAAAATTTAGGAAGTTTTAAAGCCAGAAGTACTTTTATTCAAAACTTGGAAAATGTTCAAAACGTGAACTGTTTAGTGTAAAAAAAAATGCTACCAGTTCATCAAGAATTGGTTAGGTTATTTGAATATTGCAAAACCCCGAAGGCTATTTAGGCAAAACTCCAAAGGCCTAAGATTAGGGATGCCCTTCATTGAAGACTTTCTGAGGGGAATTGGCTCATATTCACATTATACATGGGGAAAACCAAAGAGACAACCAACTAGTTTGAACCCAAACTGAGTTGAAGTACCAGCATTCAGTGGTCTTAACCACTTGGGCACTGGTAGGGCTCACCAAAATTTATGTTCTTGTTTGGTTTTATAGTTGGGATGTGATTCTAAGTATTTTTAATATTTTCGTGCCGGTATTTTAAAATGAAAAAGATCTGCAAAATTTTGACTAACATTTTATTGCTACTGCAGGTCTGTTTGTTAAAACAGACAGCTTTTTTGTTTGAAAATCTTTATATCAGTTTGAGATGTGTAGATTCTAAGGGGAGACAGTGTGAAATTTAGCTACAAATAAGTTGAAAAATAAATTGTGAGTGAATGAGAGAGATTGGTAATTGTAGTGTTAACACATGGAAGTCTTTTTATTCATGCTTGATAATTCTATCCATGAAACTGAAGCAGCAAACTAAAGCTGTTATATTTCATGCCTCAGTTTGATTAAAAGTTCAAAGGTGTGGAGGTAATGTGTGATTGAGCTTCTTTCAAATACTGTAATTTGAAACTAGACTAATAAAGTAAGCACTCTTATTACTTTATTATTAGTTTTAATATACTTAATGTAAAATTATTATTTATCATTTACCCCTGAAATCTGGATTCTTTAGGAATTAGAAAATATTTAGGAACCTGTATTATTTAGGAAATCATGTAATTTTATTTCACATGTCTAGATTTGCAATTTGTATTGATGTATGCTTGCTTATTGCTTTTCTAATTTTCATTCCTTTGAGATTTTTTTTACATTTTAACTGAATAGGAATCTTTTTCATTTTTAGTAATATAACTAGCATAGCACCGTGTGATATAATTGAGACTCTTCAAAGCTTGAACATGACAAAATACTGGAGAGGACAGCATGTTATTTGTGTATCTCCAAAACTTATTGAGGAGCAGCTGCACAGTTGTCATTGCAAGCAACCCAAAATAATGGTTGATGTTAGTGTCCTGAAATGGAATCCTCCAAAAAAGCAGTCCAAGGTTAAGAAGTAATACGAAAATTGTATGTATTATTTATAAAGTGTTGTTTATTTGTGTGTGACTTCACTATGAATGTATTTTAATCACTATATATGTATACTCATTCAAAAATTATCTGATTCTAGAAATGAGTATCTAATTTTGAGTGGCAAGATCAAAAGTTTTAATAATGAAGAAAAAATGTTTCTATAATATGAATTAAATAATATATCTGCAGCCAAGAAAATCTTCAAATATACATTACTTAATGAAAAATACTGAAATTAGTTTATGTTTAAAGCTAAAGAAATTTTATCAGTTTTAAAATTAGAAATTACTTGGATTTTCTGCAAAATTAGCTAATTTTTTATTTCCATTTTAAAGAAATTTTTAAACTAGTTTGTATTTTTATTAAATGATTTTTTAAGTCTATTAGGAATTGATTCAGTAATTTCTGGGGAAAAAAATTTTTAAAGCTTGCTTTGCCTTTACTAGAATTGTTGGTCTTTTTAATTATTTTTGTGGAAAATAATATCATAGTTAGGATTCAGTGATGTTCTATAATTAATTATAAAACAGTCAATATATCTGAGCAGTGTGCTTTGAGTCATTTTCGTCATGTAGCTTAAAAACAATCCCCTTCATTGGCTCGACACCCCAGGGTGGGGCCCTGGCCTTCTCCAGAAGTCTTTTCCAGGCATCTCTGCTTTTGGTAATTGTTTTCCAGTTTTTGACTTTCAGGATGTTTTATGGGAGGTCTATACCAAGGTTTGATACCCATGGGCTTTGCCATGAAGAAAGATTTTCTTACAACACTGATCTTCTTGCATTCTGACCAGCCCTTTTAAGTCTGTAGTTGGAAAAATTTGAATGCATCAGGTTGTGTACAGATTTTATATAGCTCTAAATTGGATCTTCTCCGTGATCCATTCACACGGACTCCACAAACTATGTAGCGCAAAATCCGTCTCTCAAAAATCCCCAAATCTTCCTCATTGTGTAAAGTCAGTGCCCAAGCTTCCAACGTATTAGTCAGGACAGATCTCATAAGACTGTTGCAAACAAGTAATTGAATGCTTAACATAAGAGAGCTTGATCTTAAATAGCTCTTCAGGCCATGAAAACATCTATTTGTAGCAGAGATTCTTTTAAGTATTTCAGAAATTATCTCATTTTTACAATTCATCTCTTCTCCCAGATATGTGAAACTGTAGAATTTTTCTACTCTATAGCGACTAATTTCGAAATGACTAAGTTAAAAAACAAGCAGCGTAGTTATTACTTTTTTTAACTGTCCTTTTTATTTTATTTTAAGATACTTAAAATACAAATTTATCTAGTTTGTACGTAAGGAATTCTCATTTTCCAGTGAGGGTCCTCATGCAGTGCTATATCAGTTGATTGCGTATGTTGTGTTTTACATAGGCCTAAAGTTTTCTTGTTTGAAGTTCATCATTTAGACTTTTCCAAATTTACAGAAATATACAGACCAGATTGGCATATAAGCCAGACTTGCTTTCATCAACAAAAATTACTCTTTAAATTTTCTTCCTTGTTTGCCTACTTCTTAGCAAAATCTAAACTTGACATATGGCTTCCCTTATTTATATGGAAATTTTCTCTCAATTTGGCCTTGAAATTTAATGCCTTTAAAGTATTCCAAACTGCATTAGTTGTGAGACCAAAATGCGTTTTCCAACTGTATTAGTTTTATAATGCTTATCTTTGTATTAACAGCAGGATACCCATTCACATGACAAATCCTGGAAAATCAGAGAAATGTCAGTGAAAATTTGAACGTTTTCTAATAGGATTAAAGAAGTACTAATTGATCCTCTCAAAAAATTTTAAAAATTCATGCTTTAAACAGCTTATAAACAAAAATTCCTAGAAATAAAGCAAATAAGGAGCTACTATACTATTTGTTTTTCTTGTACAAAGTATTTTATTCAGCTCGTATATAAAAAAAAATTATCGATCCATCAGCTGTTCTCTCCACTGCTAATGAACTGGTGTTCATTCTTCTGCTCACAAATGTAATTTTCTTGTCTCTGCTTTTTTTACAGATATACAGTAAACCATTGCCAAATGCAGATTTGCTCATACATGTTACCGTTATTTCCATTTAATTTTTCCAACACTAGAATTTCATATTTGGTATGCTGCACAAGTTGGCCGTGTTGCCATAGTATTCTACTCTTTAGAAGAGACTACCCACACCCATCTGGTAATTCTATTTGGTGCTGCTCATTACTTGAATAATCATAATCCAGACCATGCTGTCATTATTTCACTCACATTAGTAGAGCTGTAAATTGCATATTTATCAGCGTTTATCCTCTTCTCCTTTTGCATTTGTATTTCAATATGACATCTAAGGGAAAGAAAAATGACAAAAAGATGCAACTTTTGAATTATGTCAGAAAACTGAAATTTTAGATGTATTGAAAAGTGGTAACAGGATTTTACTTGCAAGAGAATAAGCTATGAATAAAATAAGCTTAAGAGCAATACAGGAAAATGAAGAAAAAACTCAGTCTCAAGAAGTAAATGTTCACAGTTGGGAAATAGTTAATAGCTTGGTTTGACAATCAAGTAAATGAAAAAGGCCCAGTTGTGGGTCGTGTTGCTATTTGAAACAAAGCTTTAGATTTGTTTTCTTTTGTCTTAAGTAAAGATGCGCAGTGGTCCGAGAAAAATTGACTTCCAGGCATGCAGAGGTTGGCTTGAGAGTTTAAAGCATCATTTTAATTTGTACTGTGTAAAGCTTCAGGGAAAAGCTGGATCTGCAGGTAGAGAAATTCAAACCTATTTTTTTTTAATTCATTGAAGAAAGCAGTTACATTCCACAACAAGTTTTCAGTGTGCATGAGACAAGCCTTTTTTATAAGCTAATGGAGCAACAAATCTGCATCACAAAGAGGTAAAAGGTTGTCCAAGGCTTAAAGCTTTTAAGGATAAACTTTTTTCGGGGGGGAATGCGTCCTTCAACTTAATGTGCAAGCCTGTGCTCATTTATCCCTAAAATAGAAAATCTTGGGCAATGAACACTGTTTTTAATGACCAGTGTGGAAATTAATTCATTTGAGAAGCCACCATACTATTTAGAACAAAACTTTTAAAATTCTTTTAATTCTCAATAATGCCGGGACATGATGCTGAAGAACTCACAATATTGCATTCAAATGTAGAGGTTCTATTCTTCTCACCGAACATCACTTCCTTAATTCAAACAATTTATCGAGGAATCATAAAAAATATTCAAAGCGTATTAATCTATTATATCAGGCATGTTTACACCTGTGCAAGTAATGCAAAGGAAAGCACAAGAGACTAATGACATTTTGGAACAAGTGAATTCTGCAAGACTGAATGCTTGCTGGCGTCAGCTTTGAACAGAAATTGTCAGCAATTTTAAGGAATTTTCATGAACTGAAGATGAAGCCAAAGAAATGGTACAAGTTGTAATAGCAGTTGGTAGGAAAGGATTTTCAGATATGGAAAAAGGAGAAGTCAAGGAATTAATTGAGAAGTGATGAATGAGGAATTTAGTTATCTTATAAACCAGCTAACTGTGAAAGCAGCGATAGTGAAGATGATTAAGTGCCTTTAATTTACAGGTAAGTTAAACAAACTTTAAGAAAAGGCACAGGAACTGTGAGTTTGCAATGGAGATTTATCTAAATTGAAGAAAGATGAGAATACTTTATGGAAGGCGTTGAAAAACTCTGCTGCTTATTACAATTGCCAACTTTTTTTAAAAAAAAGATAATTTGTCATGTGCCTACTCATTAAGCAGTAACAGAAACCCTTTCATTTAGTATTTATTTCATTTCCCCTTTTAATTACAATAATAGTTAGATTTCTTTAAGTTATATAGACTTTCTTAATTTGAACTATGCCCAACACATTTTTTTTACAGAAAATTAGCTCTGCAGAATGCTATCTTTCTGTTCGTGGGATGTATTAATAATATGACCCATGTTCTCACAAGAGTTTGCTATAATTATCCTTTAAGAATTAAGAGTGCAATTTAGAAATCACTGCACTACAATTATTATTAATCAAATATTTTTTTCAATTCAGTATAACATCTGACTCTTTAGTTTATATTGAAACAGCACAGGAGTTATGTTTAATACAAATCAGGTATGTTATATTTTTTTAAAAAAAGTTTTACCCAGAATTGGATATTTCATTTTAAAAATTCTATGTATTTTTTATTCATGATTTGGATACTTATTTCATATATACATGTTTCAACAAAACAGCATAGGAAAAGTGATGTTTTAGAGAAAACAGCATACTTCAAAAATATATTTTTGAAAGGGACAGGAAAATAAGGAATCAAACAGATAAAAAAAAACCTGTTTCAATATAAATCTCTCTGTCATTTTTATCACTATAAGCAGCAAAATTAATTTTTCATTACTATTGGTACCAAAGTGAAGCAGAATCTGCCAAATGAACTAGCAAGTAAGTTCACAGGTTAAATGATAATATTTCATAAAAATAATATTTAATAATTAATACACTCATAATACTCTGATTTTCTGAAACTGAAATAAAAAAATTAAGTACGTTAATGATATATGCATACTCCTAAATAATATTTGTCTACTATGTTATTACTTCCCTTTGTACTTTTCAAATAAATGCCGCTCAAATGGTATAGTGGTTAGGGAAGCCGACTGACATACTGAAGGGCCCATGTTCAAATCTCGGAGAAGGCATGAATGTGAATTATCTGTCCCCTCACAGGAGGTGACGGTGGCACATATCAGGTGCCTCCACAATAATATAGCCACCACTTATGGCCTTAGGAGATACCAATGCTGCAAAAAGTTAAGTGCCTGCCATTCAATTAAAAAAAAAATTGAATTAAGTGCAGTAAACATACATTTCACAACAGATTAATAAAGGTTTGTAATAATAATGGATTCCTGTTAATAAAACATATACAGTACAAAGTCCGAGATCCAGACTCTTCGACTCCGGGGCTTCTGCAGTTCCGGATTCGGGACTCTTCCGGATATTAGATCACCAGTTAAAATCCAGTAAGATGACATGTAGAAATTATAAAACTAAAAGTATTAAATCATGATTTCTGAAGTATTGAAGCATTTATGCATCAAAATGTATAACAAAAAAGCTTAATATTTATTTGTTTACTTCATTAAACATTTCTTTCAAAGTAAGTTTTTTAAATTGCTCTGTTTTTTGTGCTAATACTTTCTCTTTAATTCTACAGACAGACATCATTTTTTTGTTCAGTTACAAAGTTCTATTGTTCAAGTCCCGTAATTGCTGTACGAGAATTCGGACTAACTTGTCAATCGAAATTTTTCGTTTTCAATAACGTCTCTGTTACTTTCTTCATTATCGGTAGTAGTATTTTCTGGATCTAGAACCATACTACAGATTTTGCCATCTTTTAATTGATAGATGATTAAAGTAATAAATGAAGATGATATAACTTCTGTTATATCATCTTCATTTATTACTCCTTCTCCACATTTCTTTACAAAATCCATTAATTGGAAAATTTCACCTTTGGTTTGCGATATCCGAAAACCTTCAAATTTGTGGCTGTCATCTTCATCAGCGTTGCTATGAAATACAGTAGCTAGCCGTAAATTATGCCAAACATTTTTTAAAGTATTTTGAGACACATCCTTGTATGATCTTGCGATGCTCCACACAGCAAGTTTTAGGCTAAAATATTTCAAAAAATTTTTAATAGGCTTGCCACTATTCAAGAAATTTAACACAGATTTTAAAAATGCTACTTTATATTTGCATTTCGGTGCGCGCACTATTCCAAAATCCATATGCTGAATGATGGATATAGAATTTGGAAGAAAGAATAATATGGATACATTATCTTTCACTAAAACTTTAAGTGAAGTATGAGCCGAACAGTCATCTACAATCAGGACAACTTTTGCATCCTCTCAGGTAAACCAACCAAATTCAAATGTTCCCAAACCTTGGGTATGAAATGATTTTCAAACCATTCATTCACTAATGCTTGTGTCATCCATGCTGTTTTATTTGCACAATATGTAACGGGGAAAGTCTTTACTTCTTTAAATGCTTGAGGTCGTGTATTTTCTTCCGATTTTGTAAAGTTTACACT
>KK120337.1:133581-182640 GCA_000611955.2 Stegodyphus mimosarum
TAATAAAAGAAAAGGAATGCTAATGTTGCCTTGGTGATGTCACCAAATGCAGAACTTAAAAAATAATTGTACCCTTACTTTCTACTTCTAAATCAGAACTTAATGCATTGTTCAAAATTAGTATTTCTATTCCTTGAATCTTTTATTGCGTCTATTTGTTTGCCTGCAATGTAAATAGCAATCTTTTGCAAGGGATATAATTTTTTTCTTCAGAACACTTGCATTTTCGTAAATGCTTAGAATTTACATTACTAACAACCACTTTGTCTTTTGGCTTGCTTGATGTGTTAACTTTCCATTTTACTTGCACATTATCATTTTGTGTATTAAACCTGTAAAGTTTATTTTGCCTTTTCTGACAATCTTTAGCTAAATTTAAACTGCTACTACACACATAAAATTCTCGTAGTTTAAACGAATGTTTTTGTTCATTTACAGCGGAATCTTTTCTCAGTGCAGGTGGAATATATATAGAATTCTTGTTGAATAAATAATGAAAGTTAGCTCATTTTTCACCTCTTAGTTCATAGAGATGAACAATGAAATAAGTATGACACTTCTTTGCCAATTTTTCTGTACATAGTCAACTTTCACCTTATTGAACTGCAACAGGAGATGCCAAATCAGTATTCAGTGTTTGAAAAAATTTATCTGAGATGATTAAGTTAATCAAAGACTCAAAGTCATTGACTTCTGCTTTTATAACAATTTATCCAAAATAACCTTAAATGAGAAACAAATTGCAAATGAGTTTCCCCCACAACGTTTTAGCTTAGCAAAAATTTTCTAAATATATAATATATGGTGATAGTCCATATTCCTTAATGATTAAAGATTTAATTTTCTCAATAATCTTTCAAATCATCAGCTTTAATACAAACTGGAATATTATAAGATTTGTCACCTACAATTGAAGTAAAATTTAAGTAAACAAATTTAACTAATGGAAGTGTTAAGCAATTCAGTAACAAAATCTTTATCTTTTAGGTACTCTTTAGAACCTAGAAGTTTATCTTTCAATTCTACAACTTTTAAATTGGAATTGTCTTCTTCGCTGAATTCTTTCAAGACCGAAATCAAATCAGTTTTAATTACTTCCTTAACCTTTTTTATAAGCAATCTTCTCAAAAATTATAACAAAATTTACCTTTCTATGAAACTAATCACTTCTGATTTCCTCTGGTTCTCAAAAGAGAGCATGATTATCGCGACTGTCAGGAATGATGATTTGATACACCGGTCAGCAAAATTAAAGGATAATGACAGAAATAAAACGTAACTTGTACTAATGAAAAGTTATTTATAGAAATTTTACCAAAGCATTAGTTAACATAAATTATAATCATTGGCAGTTGATTATTTGTAAAATATTGAAATTCTGAAACCAAATTTATGGAAATTGGAAAATGATGGAAAACTTAAATCACCTCTTGAAGAAATTTTTCTTCAAGAGATGTTAGGCCACCTCAGACATATATGCATACCTCACATCTTGATTTCATAGAACCAAAGTAATGATCAAATCTTGTGGGATTGCACTGCCCTCTTCTAAAAGTGCACTTTTCCGTTCCTAGAGGGTCTAGGGAGAAATTTGGCATGCTAAAATTCGGCGCCCTAAGGCATGCCACTCATGCTCAATCAGGTGAGTAAGGTAGCCAATCCATTCAAGTGTCAGCTTCTCTTTGCAAGTATTCTGACACTACATATGCTTGATGAGATTAAGCATTGTCATCCATTAGCAAAAACTCTGGGTCAAAAGCAACCCTAAACAGTCGAACTTCGGGTTCCACATATGTCTGAGTGGTTACAGAACCTCCTTGAAAGATATGCAGCTCAGTGCGGCCATTTGTGATAATTCCTTCCTAAACCATTAAACCGTGGAAATGGGATATTTCACGGAAAGGGACAGCAAGTTGTGTGTTCCTTCCTCTCTCCAGATCAAAACATGTCTAGAATCACTGTTCAGGCTATTGGAAGCTGGAGTGAGTGGGACAGAAACCATTGGTTTTCACGCATAAAGTCCAACCTTGTTAAGCCTTCGTGAGCAGAAGGGCTAATTTGAGTTCTTGTGATAGCCTGAAGGTTGAAAACCAAATCTCTTATAGTCTCTTTGTAGTTTCTTTGAGCCAATAAAGATAGAAAATGGTCTTCTGATGCAGTTGTTGCTCTTAGTCGCCCTTGACCAGGCTGTCAACTGACAACTGTGCTGTCTGTCAGCTGTGCTTAAAAAGCTGCTCCAAACTCTTGGTATGACACTTTGAGGGATATTCAAGTCTTTGGAGACCTCCATTTGTGTTTGACCTTCCTCAATTTCACCTATCATTCACCACTTTTGACTTTTACTCAAATGATGCCTTTGAGCTATAACTACCAAATACTGATGACTCTCAGAAACCACATAACACATAAAAAACACTACAGACTGGAATTCTGACATGTGTTCATTGCGTACCACATTGTCAATCACGGAATTTGCATATTTCCGGTGCTAACATATGTGCAGAAGTGCAGTTTTGTGTTCAGTTGTATTTAATTAACATAAATAATTACAGCATTGCACATTGGTTGAAAAATTAACTTAGTGAGCATATTTTTTCTCATTATCTTTTAATTTTAATGACCAGTGCATTTCACATAAATCTAATTTTAGCATTTTTTATTACGTACAAACATGATTTTATGTAAAGAGATAGTTACATAAGTTAATATATTTAGAGAAACAATCATGCATTTTACTCTTTAAACTCAGATGTTATCTAAACACCCTACAAAAAAATATATCAGCCACACCAGCTAAAAACCAAACTCTGGTGCAGACACACTACGCAGACAACTCCAAATGTCAAAGGAATGTCTGCCTCCCTTGCTGGCTCTTTGCTAGATATATCTAATCTATCACCATCCATCTAAATATAAACAGCTATCTATTGGTAAATTGATTTCTAGGTAAAATTGCATAGCTTTTTCTATTAGCATAGGTCCTGTTATAGGCTTACCTTTGAATCTTTTCTATTGAGTTATTTATGCAACACACTATCCAGTTGGTGAAGCATAGGTGTCTCCACCCTACCAGATATTGATACTTTTAGAAATAGAAAACTGAAATAGGAAATTTTGCAATTTTTTTTTCATTGTAACATTCCCTACCAAAGCTATGCATTAAACTACTTCTGTTCTCACATTTTTCTAAGTGAATAATATCTGGCTGTAGGGTCATTGTTAAAGGTATTCCATTTTACTTCTTTATCAAGGTCTGCGAGCATTTTAGATAAAGAAAACGGATGGACGAATTCAGAAGTTTTAAACAAAAAACTTAACTGAAAATACTAGAAAGACACTAAGCAAATCCTGAGACTTTCCAAATCAAATGCTAGTAGCATTATCTTAATGGGAAGAATATAGGTGGAAGGTATGTCGAATTAGCAGAGATGCCTAGCCATTGGATGCTGCAGTATAGGACTTCTACATAAATAAAGCAAATGGTATTTAAATGCGAAGTTTTAAACGAGTAGTTAATTAAAAATGGCAAAATGCAACTGCCAAGCCTATCGAATGAAATACTAGTCATGAAGTGTGATAGCAAATATGCTAGTGAAAGGAAACTATGTGTGCCAAACTACTGGATGTCAGATTATCGGACTTTTACTGTAATTTCTGTTTGGAATTGAAACAAAATTTTGCACACCTATCTACTTTTTCATCATTGCAGTAGGCACAGATTCTGTATTTATGAATGATTAAGCTCACCTGTATGTAGCATATTTGGTAAAGATATATCTGCAGAGTGAAGTAGTTCTTTGTATAGTTGTCAGTAAAATTATCAGACCTCAATCCCATGAAATTCATGAGGTTCTGTTAGAAAAATGCAACCACATACCATACTGTTCCTGCATTTTTTATCATCAAAAATAGAGTTTGCCTTGTGATTTGATCAACAATATCATTACAAGCATGAGAAATTAGTTTGAACCTTGCATTTTGCTGTTGACCTTGTTGGCACTCTTAGGCTCTCTCTTAATCATTTCAGGACTGTTTTTGATGTATCAGAACTTTAAAGGTAACTCCTGTGGACTATATGGTTATTAGCAAAGGCTGACTGCTAGTCGAAAACTGGAGGCAAAGCTTTGATTCCTCTCTAAGGCTTGGTTTTTTGCATGTTGTTCTCTCTTTCCAGGTATAATGCTGGTCTTCTCTGGTTTATCTTGGCAATGTTCTTATTGATGTGGTGGTTTAAATGACTGACGGGTACAATCATAATTCCCAGTAACAGCAATTGAAATTATGTGGACCAAAACATAATGATTTGGGTTTCTTTTTACTGACAAAAATTAATTTGTTGTAGAAGTATGGTATTATATATATGCACTATCCAGAAAATGTAATGTAGCTTAAGACAGAATCTTGAATTTTTGCAGAAAAAAATGGACATAAATGATGCAACATTTGTTAGATGGCTTAATCAATTCAAAATGAGATACTTTGTTCCTTTCCTGAAGCTTTATGAAGAAAATCATTTCATCTATAAATCAGATAAGAAATAACTAATTAACTGAAGAACAATTTGAACTAAATTGTCTAATTGGTGCTCAAAACGTATTTAATGCAGGAAAGCTATTTTTGAAGGTAAAACTAAGTATGGAGAGAAGAAAACTTAGCAGTGAATAACAACAGTTCTTTCATGTGCCAGTATGTTTAAACTTCAGAATTTCCACTTTTAGAATTGGGTAAATGCAGAAATTTTTCAAAATTCTTTAATCCATACAAATAACCTTAAAAAATTATTCCAGTCATCAGTGATAGTAAGCCTTGCTAAAAATTTCATAGAATAATAGAGGGGGGGGCTTTTGCAGTGATTGATTTGATTTTATTAAAAGATATTTGAGTTTCCTGCACGTATTAATTTTGTCTACGAAAACTATCAAATAATGCTCTTTTTCCAGTCATGATGTTGCATTCCTCTGGCATTGAAATGATACTTAAAAAAAACTATATACTAATATTTATGAGCTTGAGTCACTCAGAAAAATTTATTATTTAAGATAATGAGTTGTTTCTTTTGTGACGTATTTATGAAGTGTATGCATCTTTATTAAAATATGCCCTTTTTTTTCAGGTTTCAGCAAGAAATTAACTACAAGATTCATAACTCTTTCTGATAAAAAATTTTATATTGATAATATGCAGTTTGTATTACTAAAGAAATGTAATTAAAACAAATAAAATACAGTTCTTGTACAGATTGTTATCTTTTCTCTATTGACCTGCAATAAAGTGACTTAAAGAGAAGTTCATCCTGGTTTCAATTCCTAGTGGTTGAATGGGAGTTTCCGTGGATCATGTTAAACATGAATACAAGCCAGATTTCCTGAGAAAATCTGCTTGACCCTTCTTAGACAATAGCTTTCAAATACTATTTATAATTAATTGACCATCTCTTCATCTTTATGTAATGAGTTTTACATCAATCTGAGAGTATATTTTCACACAGAATTAATTGGTCAAAATCAGTATTAATGATGAAACTGATATTAACTGAAATACAGAGAATCTTTAAGCAGAATGCATTTGTAAATTGCATGCGAAAAATACATACAACTTGCAAATGACTATGCGTAAAAATTTTATAAAAAGTTTAAAAATATAAAAGTTGCCCAGACAAAATAGTAAGTATTCATGTATATTTTTTACATTTCAGTGTGAGTAAAATATATGTAAAATTTAGGTATATTCATAAGTTTGGTCACACTTTAATCATAGGCTTCACGTATAGGGCAAATCAGTAAAAGGTGATATTCTGTGGAGTGAAGAGGGTCACAGGGCCTGTCACTGAACTGAAAGAGAAATTAACCAATCAGTCAGTTTTGCACGAGACTGATTTTACTCTTCTCTTTATTCTACAAACCGATGCATCAGAACATGGAGTGGGAGTTATACTAGCACAACTCTCTAGTAAGGAAGAGCATCCAATTATATTCCTGAGCAAGTTTTCAGAGGTAGAGAAGAGCTACTGCACTACCAAGAAGTAATATGACAGCATTGTTTTCGGTTTCGGTATTAAGCAACTTCACTATTATGTGGACGGACAGGACTTTTTACTATGCAAACTAATCATAATTCGCTCACTTGATTACTAACTAATGGTAGTACTAATCCTCGCTTAATGCTATGAACTTTTGCTTGTGAAATTATATGG
This sequence comes from Stegodyphus mimosarum, assembly GCA_000611955.2. Classification (NCBI taxonomy): domain Eukaryota; kingdom Metazoa; phylum Arthropoda; class Arachnida; order Araneae; family Eresidae; genus Stegodyphus; species Stegodyphus mimosarum. The sequence continues at coordinate 139,775 of KK120337.1, forward strand.
CTGAAGCCATATAATTTCACAATTATGCATGGTTGAGGAAAACTCAATAAGAATGCTGGTGCACTGAACCGGAAGACTTGCGATTATATTTCTTTATATCTTCATTTTCTTACAGTCTCTGTAGACTTGTTTAAATCTGTATAATGTTTTAAAGGATGTATATTGTATAATACGTGTTTGCAGAAAAAAACTGTAAGGTTTTGTTTTCTCTGAATGTAATTAAGTTTATTCGTTAGTAATTGTATTATTTTTTTTTTCACTGACCTCCATGTAATTGCCAGTTTTAATCCTTGGTACTTTACACAGCATAGTGTAAATGTTTGTGTTTTATATTCATGTATATGTGTGTTTTACAATTTTTTGCTCACTTTATGTGTCTCTAGCAGTGGTAATTAAGCAAGACATGTTGGACTTAACCCCCCTGGGGCAGGGAAGGGTTAACCCCTTCCCTGCCCCAAACATCAGGTTTTTATTAGAGAACTTCCTGTTTATCTTGGGAATGAACAGCAGTGTTAACCAAGAAAGCATATAAGTTTTAAAATAAATATTAAAAAGATAGCTGGTCTTGAGTTTTTCCCTCATGAAAGTTTGGAGATGTTGGAGAAATACATAACAAAAAGTGTCATTTTAAGCTATGCCTAACTCATGATAAAATCAATAATAGGTAATTAATAATCATACAATCACAATGTGCTTAACACTGTTCTGTATATACAACATGGTATTGACACGCAGGGTACCGTTAATAATTTTAATAATAGGCAAAATTAAATACTCAATTTAATGTCTAGATAAAAATTATAATAAGAATAAATGATACTTAGTGAACATTGAGAAACTATTATACTCTTAATACAGTAATAATAAAAATCCTTGAAATATTGTGAGAATAATATAATGTGCCAAAGAGGTGTTCTTCATCAAAAGTGGGACAAGACTTTCCTTTTCTAGTGGGTGTAAAATCGGTCGCCACTTATGATGCACACTGAGAAACGCTTTCGGCAATGAGGCGGCTAAATGACGCATGCATATTCATAATCCAAAATTTATTATTTAACAAATTTTTAATTAACTATAGCAACTAATTTTAACCAATATTGTTCCTTTGGAACGTATAGAAACTATGTTTTTTTTAATCAGTGTAAAACTCTACGTTATTAAACGTTGCTTTTAAGCGGCCCTTCAAAGACAACTCTCCCTGAAATGTTTTAAACCTGCATTCAAATAATCGATGTTCTACTGTATAAAATATAAATAAGCTCATATCTTTTTTAAAGTATTGAATATTTACAAATTTTCATCTTTATATTATAAAACAGAATAATGTCCCGATGTCCTACAGTGTAAAATATAAATGAGCCCGGATCTTTCAGAAAATACTGAATATGTGCAGTTTTTCGTCTTTATATTGTAAAACAGAATAACGCATATCACAGTTTAAAGTCACAGAGATCGTTAACGTGTTAGCTGTTAAAATTTCAGCTGTGCTCTAAGCATTTTATTTCAAGTTGCGGAATACGATGATATTTGACAAAATCAACCCAGCAAACAGTCGCGGATGCGTTTTAATACAGGGCAGTAAACCATAGTACAAACCTATGAATTTTTAGTATTCAATTTTTATTACACTTGGTGCCCGTAAGAGCTCGATTCCATAGTGAAAATATTTGTGTTAAGAAACAAAAGTACTCCAAATTTTCTGTTTTAATCTCTTTATAGATTTGATTTTCTCCTTCATTAAGGCGGCTGGTCTACATAGGAAATGTGCTAGTCAACTAATTATGTCTTCGTTACAGAATCATAATTATTAAAAACTGAAATGATTACAAACCGCCTATCGGTTCCCTTTTTTAACTGGGCCTGATTTGTGCAGGCCCTGGTTTCAGCAAATGATGACGAGGGCTTTCTCCCTACGGTGTTCAGAAATATGGTCAACCTGATGGAACAATTTCCATGAATGATTAATGTGATCGAAAAATATTCAAATAGATAGAAATGTTAATTTCGAAGTCAAACAACAAAAATCAGTGTTATATTTTCAAATTTTCACAGGACTAGCTTCGATACTTTTCCCGAACCAACATCTTCAGCTGCAAAAGCGCAAATGAACGAGATAAGATAAATGAATAGATACGAAAAGAAAGCCTGTACAGGAGACAAGCTAGTGGCGCCATCTGTTGATGAAACTCGAACTAAAACATAATTACTTCAAAGGCTGAAAGCAAAGATGGATTGGAATTAGGGTCGTTAACTAGAACAGAAAGATTTTTTTGAGTGTGAAAAGCCAATTCACCAATGGAAGATGTTTTTTGAATAATTTTGGCAGCAGAAAAATTGAAAGTGTAATTTTCGGACCAACAATGTTAGGCAACAGAAGACTTCTGTGTTTCTTTTTTTTCTAACATATGCCTCATGTTCTTTAACGCGAACTTTTAAGGCTATCTTAGTTTGGCCAATGTAAATTAAACCGCACTGGCAAGGAATCCTATACATACCCCAGGAATTCATATCCGGAATGGGGTTCTTGAGTACTGAACTTGGAATTTTATTGATGGGAGAATAAACAACCCGAAACTTAAACTTCTGTAAAATACGTGCAACTTTATAGCTAACTGATGGAAATAAGGGAATGACAACAGAATTTTTATAATCTCCTAAAGCAAGAGTCTGCCTTTTGGTGTGTTGAGATGAGAATTTTTTAACTACTTGATTAATAATGTTGGGTGAAAAGCCTCTGTCAATAGCTATTGCTTTTAAATAAGTTAGTTCTTCATCAAGGGATAGTTTGGAGGAGCAAACTTGAAGAGCACGGAAAACATAGGAATAAAATGAAGCTAACTTTTGTTTAGTCGAATGACATGATTTGAAGTGTGTGGAAGGCAAACCGATGAAAGTTTACGGTAAACCGTAGTTGTTGCCACTCCTATGAAGTTTACTATTTCCTGTTTGCTAATACTTAATTTTTCATAATTTCGATCTATGAATCTGGCAACCAGGTCTGTTTTTGAATTAAGCGATCGGGGAATTCCCGTTCTAACTTCGCAACATTTAAGATACGATACGTAAGTTATTAAATGTTATTTATCTTCGTGATGTACGGATCAATTGATCATTATGTTAAACTCTGTATGTAAATAGCCTCTTTAATCTCTCTGTGTTTGTGAAGTGCTATAAATTGGATATTAAACGAAGTCAGAATTTGAATGAAAGACAAGTGGCGTCCAACGACAGGATTGTACTCTGCACTGAGAAATCAGAAGTGGCTAAATTCAAGTTACTTTAATGAAGGTAAACAAGTTAATTTCTGAATTTATTTAACTTTTGATTGCTTCTGAGTTATTTATAAAAGTTTTGTTTCGTGTAGAGTTTTTTTATGTTCATGTAATAGTTACATGCGTTTAAGAAGTACGTTTACATTCGAAATGCGTTATATACGTTTAAGAAATACGTTTGATGTACGTGTAAGTAAAACATGACTTCAGAAAAAACACAGACTGAGGCTGAGCAAGCAAAACTGGAAACTAAGTTACGAGGTGAAAGAACTAATTTACGCCGTCTCTTTACCACAGCGGCGAATACGTTTAATGATATTCATCGTAAAATTGATGTTGATAAGGACATTCACGTACAGTTTTGCAAAGTTGTTGAGAAAGCAGAGCGTTTATTTAAAGTAGATGAAGAAATTAAAAAATTAATTAGTTTTACGGATGAAGAGTATGATGCAATGGAATCTTACAGAGATAAATTTACTGAAGTACGAGTTATATACGAGAAGAATTATAATCAATATAATGAAAGTAAATCTGTAATTTCTAATAAGGTTGCATCTGATAACTTAAAACTTCCCAAATTACGTCTTAAGGAGTATGATCTTATGCCTAGATCATGGGTTGCATTTTGGGGTCAGTTTTCTCGAGTTCATGAAGATGAAAATTTAAGAGAAGAAGATAAATTTCAGTATCTGCTTTCTTCGTTAAAACCAAAAACTAAAGCACGCGATATAGCGGAAAGTTACCCACCTTCTAAGGATAACTACGCGAAAGTTATTGAACATTTAAAGTCCCGATTTGGCAGAAAGGACTTATTGATTGAAGTTTACATTCGAGATCTTTTGGCATTAGTAAATAACAAATCAGTCATCAAGTTAGCTGATTTATACGATAAACTTGGTTCCTATCTACGAGCGTTAGAGACATTGGGTGTGACAACATCGAATTACGCAGCAATGCTGTATCCTGTTGTGGAATCATGTCTTCCGACTGAAATTCTAAAGGCTTGGGACAGATATAGACTCAACAGAGAAGTCGAGGAAGGAGAACAAATCCTCGCAAAGGAGAAGATTCTGGAAAATTTGATGTCTTTCTTACGTCATGAAGTAGAGGGTGAAGAGCATCGGGTTTTAGCAGAAAATGCGTTCGGAAGTGGTACGAAACGAAAGGAATTCCAAAAACCAGTTCAACGAGATGAACCTACTGCTGCTACTCTAATTTCGAACACATCTGGAAGAAAAATTAGTTGTATATTCTGTGACCGTCCACATCCAAGTCAGGATTGTCAAAATGTGTCGACAATAAATTACGATGACAGAAAGTCCCAAGTTATGCGACGGAAATGCTGCCTTGTTTGCCTTAAGCCTGGTCATATGGCAAAATGGTGTCACAGTAGTGTAAAATGTTTGATTTGTGGACGGAGGCATTACGCGTTACTTTGCTCAGATTTAGGTAAAGATATTAATTCTTCATCAAAGGACAAAGTCGCAGAAGAAAAGCAAAAATCTACCAAGACGCTGTTGACAAATCTTCCCTCAGAACGTGAAATTTATTTGAAAACAATCATGATCAGACTACGGCACAGAGGCAAGGAAATCTGTGCACGAGCCTTAATGGATGATGGATCACATCGTTCCTATATTGAGAAGAGCTTAGCTGCTGAATTAAATCTTTCCCCTTCCGGAAAGGAAATGTTATCTCAAGGACTGTTTGGCGGAGGAATTACTCCGGCTGCTGAGCATACGAAATATGTTGTAACCATTGAAAGTTTAGATCGAAAGTATTCTACTTCAATGTCTCTGCTCGATCAACCGAAGATTTGCTCTACGTTACCCAGAATACGTGATGAAACATTACTTGTTGAACTTGCTTCTCGAGGAATAAAACTGACAGATGTCGGAAGAGATTCGCCACCTATAAGAATTCTTCTAGGAGCTGACGTACTTGGAAGCATTTTGACAGGAAGAATTGAAGTACTTACATCTGGTATTTCAGCCGTGGAAACTTTATTAGGTTGGACAATTTTAGGACTAGGTAAGAAAAAACAAGTGGTCAATATGGTCACGTTAAACCTCCAAAATTTTGAGCTGCCAAAGATGTGGGATTTAGAAGTTTTAGGCATTACAGATCCTGTAGAAAGAAAAAATAAGATCCTTCTTGAAGAAGAAACATTGATCCATTTCAGGAAAACCTTAAGAGTATGTGAAGATCAACGTTATGAAGTAGCTTTGCCGTGGCTAGCTGGACATCCTGCTCTTTATGATAAGTATGACATAGCAGAATCACGACTTCGCACGGTAACAAAACGTTTGTTGAACGAAAATAACTATAAAGCCTACGATGCAGTAATCCAACAGTGGGAATTAGAAGGCATCATAGAGACTGTTCCAAGGGAGGAACTTTCGAAGCTTAGTCATTATCTCCCTCATAGGCCTGTTATCAAGCCATCCAGCAGTACTACTAAGGTTCGACTAGTGTTCGATGCTTCTTTCAAGAGACCAGGATATGCTTCTCTAAATGAGTGTTTGAGTGTTGGACCGAGTCTGATACTTCAGATACCTCCTCTGCTGCTGAGATTCCGTTTAGGTACTTTGGGGGTAGTTGCTGACATAAAACAGGCTTTTCTGCAAATAGGTTTAAGAGTTGAGGACAGAGATGCATTAAGGTTCTTGTGGTGGAAAGGTAACTCGAAGCGGTCGCCGAGTAGTACCTGTAAAACGCATGGACTTATGAACTATTATTGACTTTTTTCCCTAGTACTTAATAACTATAATGCCAGTTTATATATTTATTGTTTTTTAATGTCATTTTCACATGTTTATAATTCTTAGTTCAACTTCATTTCATGTATTACCATTTATATCTGCTATATATGTGTATTATTTCGTTTTGTATTGCTTTAAGGTAAATTTGCCTGCAATACAAAAGGTGGGAGGATGTTGCCACTCCTATGAAGTTTACTATTTCCTGTTTGCTAATATTTAATTTTTCATAATTTCGATCTATGAATCTGGCAACCAGGTCTGTTTTTGAATTAAGCGATCGGGGAATTCCCGTTCTATCTTCGCAACATTTAAGATACGATACGTAAGTTATTAAATGTTATTTATCTTCGTGATGTACGGATCATTTGATCATTATGTTAAACTCTGTATGTAAATAGCCTCTTTAATCTCTCTGTGTTTGTGAAGTGAAATAAATTGGATATTAAACGAAGTCAGAATTTGAATCAAAGAGTAGTACTGAAATTGGATGTGTTACGTGTGACCAGAATGTCGACAAACGGAAGAGAATTGCAAGTCTCAAGTTCAAAAGCGAACTGAATATCAGGATCAATGGAATTCATTGTTGAAAGAACTTTATTTAAATCATCTTTATTATCTTCAAACAGGGTAAAAATATCGTCTACGTAGCGGAACCATACCGGGAAGTTTAAAGTTTTAAACAATTTTGATTCATAATAATGCATCAGCCAGGATGGGACTGAGGGGGCTTCCCATGGCTAATCCCTCAGTTTGCTTTTAATATTTATTTTGGAAAACAAAATGCGTTTGTCTCAAACAGAGTTGACTGAGAGAAATTAGCTCATCAATTTCGATGCAAGAGAAATGAAATTCGCGAAGTCTGGTGTAAACAAACCCTCCACTGGAACATTGGTGAATAATGATTTTACATCAAAAGAAACCAAATGTTTTTAATCTTTTTTACGAACTCTATTGAATTTTTATGGTGTAAATGTTATTGTCTAATAGAATTGAAAATCTAGAAACTAAATATTTAGCTAACGGATACGAGGCAGTACCGAAATTTGATACAATAGGGCGGAAAGGAATACCACTTTTATGAATTTTGGGAAGAGCATATAATCTTGCACAATTCGCAACAAATGGGATAAGCGAATGCTTTAAGTTGATTGAAAGGATTTGTGAAGATTTGATCGCAGTTTTTATTTTTGACAGGTCCGAAGGTAAAGGATCTTTAGGGATCGGATTATATGGTCCTTCGTTTAAGAGTTTAGTGACGAAATCGATGTAAGTGTTTTTCTCCATGACCACTATCTGGCCACCTTTGTCGGCCTTTGAAATGAAAATATCCGGGTTAGAATAAATTTCGCGCATTGTAGCTCTTCCTCTCGCAGTTAGATTTGGTTCCAAAGGTTTATTGTTGAATTTCACATTATGAGCGATAAGATGCCTAATCATTTCTTTCTGTGAATCTGAAACTTTACCGAACTTGAAAGCTTTTTCGATAGGAGCCAAAATCTTTGGAATCGAGGTTTTAGAGGTTTGTGGGAAGTTAAAATTATGTTTTAGAATTCTCTCTTGTTCTTCTGATAAACTAACATTAGAAATATTAACTATTGGCTTAATGTTTACAATAGGAAGATTTTTTGAACTACTTGAACTGGAAGACTGTAAAAGAAGTTTTTCGAATTTAACTGCAAGGGTGTTTTTATGACGGTTAACTGCACAATCCGTTCTAGACCAAGACTTTTGTTCAAGGGCAGTGAATTTTGGATATGGATTACCGAGTTTCAAATGAAGCTTATAGAGCTCATGTTCAATTTTGGATAACTGTTGACGTATATTCGTTATGATGGACCGAAGTAAGGCTAGCTTGCAGTTTAACAGAATTCTGGAAACGCGACTGGAAGGTTTTTGATTAGATTTGATTTGAATGACATTAGGGATCAATTTTTTACATTTACACTTAAGTAAAAAGTCAAGATGATTCAGGAATTTCTGTCGTTTCAGGCGTAATTTAGTGAAACAATTACTTGATGAAGGCATGATAAACAATGTAGAAAATCAAACTAAATTAACTAACCAATCATAAAGCAACACTTCAAATTCCACCACACTTTAAATCATGTCATCCGACTAAACAAAGGTTACCTTCATTTTATTCCTATGTTTTCCGTGCTCTTCAAGTTTGCTCATCCAAACTATCCCTTGATGAAGAAATAAATTATTTAAAATCAATAGCTATTGACAGATGGTTCTCACCCAATATTATTAATCAAGCAGTTAAAAAATTCTCATCTCAACACACCAAAACGCAGGCTCTTGTTTTAGGAGATTACAAAAATTCTGTTGTCATTCCGTTCTTTTCATCAATTAGATATCAAGCTGCACGTATTTTATAGAAATTAACTTTCGGGTCATTTATTCTCCCATCAATAAAATTCAGAGTTCCATACTCAAGGACCCCATTCCAGATATGAATTCTTGGGGTATTTACAGGATTGCTTGCCAGTGCGGTTTATTGGTCAAACTAAGAGAGCCTTAAAATTTCGAGTTAAGGAACAGGAGGCATATGTTAGAAAAAAGGAAACACAGAAGTCTTCTGTTGCCCAACATTGTTGGTCCGAAAATCCCACTTTCAATTTTTCTGGTACTAAAATTATCCAAAAAATATCTTCCATTGGTGAACTGGATTTTCTAGAGGCATTTCACAGTCAAAAAATCTTTCTGTTCTAGTTAACGACCCTAATTCCAATCCATCTTTGCCTTCAGCCTTTAAAGAAGGGGAGTCATCACCTTTACGCAACGCAAAAAGTGAGAATTTTGGCTGATGTTCGAGTTTCAATAAGTTAGATTGTTTTAATCATAAATGTATGAAATTTTCAAAGATACATCTGTATACATAGATGATTATATTCCTTCATTTATTTTACTAATAGTATGTAGGAATTTGTTTTATACAGAAGAAACAAAATGTAGTTTCTGGAAATTTCAAATCTGTACCAAAGCACTGCGCGCAAACTTGCAGTAATCTAAATTTAACTACAGTAACAATTTTTACAATTTTGTGATGAAAAGTCATTAGGTATAATTCTTCACCTAATTAAATTTTAAAATATCAAAGAAAATTAATGTAATCACAATGAAATCTTAAAAAACAGCAATAGCATATAAAAAAATTAAGTCAAATTATATAAATAATTAAAAAATAATTTTTCAAAGAAAAAGATAGGTGCAGTTTTTGAATAATACCATCATGTACTTACCCTGAAATTTTTAAATGCTTATCTATAATAGATTTTTTTAAAGAGTGCGCGAAAGTATGAAAATCACCATTTTGAGAAAAACGGTTTTAAAGTTTAAAGTTTCAAAATTATCAAAATATATTATTTCAAGTAACATTAAAATAGTTCAAAATTTTGCAGCTGCATATACCATTCCTTCCTGTTCTTCAACAGCTATTACTGCAGCCAGTTTGGCTCTTTTCCTCGCTCTGCGAGCATCTATTGTAGACATCTCTGCCTTTATTTCGGCAGATTGAATACGACGCTGATCAGTGTTTGCTGCAAACTTGATTGCATTATTACCAATTCTGTATCCAAGCGCATTCATAGTTTGTAATCTCCCAGCTTGACCATCGTTATATATAATTACTGCTTCATTCACCGCTGTTTTGACAATATTATAACCACACCCAGAATTTTTAGAACACAATTTCCAAATTAAAGCATTCAGCGATTCATTCGGATTCTGTGTGTGTCCTCCTAAGCACTTTTCATAGAAGAACATTTTAAAATAATAAACTCGGAGCTAACAGTAAAAATTAAAGCAATCTAAGAGTAAATATTCATAAACAGCTGCGGGTACAAATGTAAACAAACGTCAGGTGATAATTTAAATGGCCGATCTGGCAATGTTGACTTCAGAATAATTTTCTTTATTTCATGATTTTGAGGGTTCTAATTAGACTATCATAACGCGGTTTGTTTTAACAGACTCAGAAATGTCTAAACCTCCTAAAAATGCAAAAAAATAAAATTCGATTTTTTGAATGTGTAAAGGTGATGACTCCCCTTAAAGAAATTATGTTTTATTTAGGGTTTCATCAACAGATGGCGCCACTAACTTGTCTCCTATCCAGGCTTTCTTATCTTATCTAATCATTATATCTTATCTCGTTCATTTGTGCTTTTGCAGCTGAGGGTGATGGTTCGGGAAAACCATCCAAACTAGTCCTGTGAAAATTTGAAAATATAAGGCTGATTTTTGCTATTTGACTTCTAAATTAATATTTGTTCGGCGTGTTATTGTATTTTAGGATAGAAATGTGTTTAGATAAAATTTTTGCAGGAGAAAAAAACGGAAACCGCTAGTACATGAGAACCAAAATAGCCAATGAAAATTAAAAAATAAATAAATAAATGGAAAAAAAAACTAAAGAAAGTAATGAAGTATTCACTCTATTGTATAAGGCATTGGCAGAACTTCATTTTTAGGTAACATAACCTCACCACTCATCAGCAAATATGGTATAAGGTATTCGATTTTTGAAGTTCGGAGCCTTCAACTTGATGGCAAGACTGAAATGACAAGAAAGAACACCGATTAAATACAGCAATGTAGTAAGAGGCCGTACTCAGTAGGCGGAAGTGACGTCGCAGAAAAGGGACGTGGCCTCCGCCATCTTGGATCACGTGGCAACCGGAAGTGACATAAATGGATTGGATGACGTAAGCGTGTTGAGTTTAACGTAAGCATGTTGAGTGGCAAAGATTTTTTCAAAGTTTTTATTTTTGGTGGCAACGACACTATTTTTTTATGTTTATGGCAACGACTTTTTGAACCACGTGTTTGGAATGACATCGCTTTTAATTTATTATTTTTAATACATGATTAATGTTAATTATTTACTCTTTTAATTATTTAACTCGTGATTAATATTAATTATTTAATTATGAATCATCATTTTTAATTATTTAATCCGTCATTATTTTGAATTAGTTTTAATTGATTCCATTATATTTTAATCCATTTTTAATGAATTTAATATCATTTTCCTTGAATTTTAAAAATAACCCCACGGCCGGGATTCGAACTTGCCATCTCTGGGATGGAAGGTCTGGCGCTTTAATCGCAAGACAACCCTTTCGTCCTTTCAAACTTGTTCTTTCACCTTGTCCAATCTTGTCCATTTGACCTTGTACAGAGGAACCGCCATAATGTCATAGAGCTGTAATGGCTGTAACAGGTCTATGCATAATGTCACTAGGCTGAAGGATAGCGCATGCGTGAACCTCACTTTTAGCTTTCTAATCTATTACTTTATTCTTTTCTGCTTTAAATATAAGATTTTTCCCACAGTTTAATTTTTTTGCTATATTATTAAGATATTTTTCATTGTTTTCCTTTTTTTTTTTGTTCTTGTTCTTACTAGATTAAATTTACATGTTTTGCTTTTGCAAATGTAACCTTTACTGTCGCAAATTAATGTTTCCACAATTTTAAATTCGTAGAAGAAAATTTATGTTTACATTTTCTTTTCCTTTTTCTATTTTCCAAAAGTTTTTTTCCAAATTTATTCCTTTTTAATATTTTTACTTTAAAAACTTTTTACGTTTAACTTTTTTTAAGTTTAGTTATAAGATTTTTCTTTTTATAAGATAATTATAAGATTTTTTTACGCTTAAATTTTTTAAGCTTAGTTATAAGATTTTTCCCACAGTTTAATTTTTTTGCTATATTATTAGGATATTTTTCATTGTTTTCCTTTTTTTGTTCTTGTTCTTACTAGATTAAATTTACATGTTTTGCTTTTGCAAATGTAACCTTTACTGTCCCAAATTAATGTTTCCACAATTTTAAATTCGTAGAAGAAAATTTATTTTTACATTTTCTTTTCCTTTTTTTATTTTCCAAAAGTTTTTTTTCTAAATTTATTCCTTTTCATATTTTTACTTTAAAAACTTTTTTACGTTTAACTTTTTTTTGACAAAAGTAATATTTATTTTTACAAGTTTATTTTTTTTCCTTGTTGATTTTTATTTTAAAGAAGTTGTTACTACATTTTTCATTTTGTTTTTTCCTTTTTTTTTTCTTCTCGTTTTTACTAAATTAACTAAATTAATTTTGCTTTTGCTAACATAAATTTTACTGTCGCAAATTAATGTTTCTACATTTTTATTTCCATAGTAGAAATTTTATTTTGCATTTCTTTTCACTTTTTTATTTTGTAAAAGTTTTTTTTTTCCAAATTTATTCCTTTTCATATTTTTACTTTAAAAATTTTTTTACGTTTAATTTTTTTTTTGGTTTTTACAAAATTAATATTTATTTTTACAAGTTTAATTTTTCCCTTTTCGCTTTTTATTTTAAAGAAGTTGGTACTACATTTTTCATTTTGTTTTCAAAAACATATTTATTTTCATAATTTTTTTCCACCTCTCTGTTTTCAAAAATGCAGTTTTCCCTCTTATGTATTTTACTTCCAAAAGTATACTAAATTTTTTTTTCACATTTTTTTTCGTTTTTATAAATGTAATTTTTTTCTATTCTTTAAAATTTTTTCTTGTTACATTTTTTTTATTTTACTCTTAACTTCTTTCCCTTGTTTTAAATACTTATTGATATTACATCGCCATTTCCCTCTGGGGCCTTCATAAATAATATTTTCTGGAACTTTAAACAGTATTCTTCTATGCAGTTTTAATAAAATACTACATTTCTTACTTTTCATACTACTAAACAGGAGATACTCAGAACTTTTCCTTCTAATCTATTGTACGAATTACTAATGACTGTACTAACTTTATCACATACTATGCAAAACATTACGAATTCTCTTTTACACGTCTTACTTTTTATTCGCCAAACTGTGTCTGACAAATGTAAATTTTACACTTTGCATTTCCACAATTATCCTCAGCTTAAACTTTTATCATGCTTTTAAAATATATTCATGTTGCATTTCTGATTCCTTTTCCCTAAAAATAAATACAGACTTACAGAGTTTCCTTACTATACAGACGCTATACTGTTACTGACAGTTTCTTTACTGTAAGACCTACTGACTTTGAAAAACTCCTATAAGGACTAATAAATTTTGCATGTCATAAAGTTCTCTCAAACCAATACATGAGTCATTTCTACCCAGTTTAGATCAGTTACGTACCAAAAGTATTTCATTTCTTATTATTTCACTCTACAAACATTTACATAAATATACTCTGACACTCCTTTTTTATTCAGCAGAAGCATTCCCTAATATTACTAACCCATATTAAGGTTTTTAAACACGTTACAAAAGTATTTTGGATTCTATTGTGCACATCCTACCTAAAACCACTAAAGCTAATTCTAAAGCTTGATTTTCTTATTGTGAAAACATCACTTGAATTCTTAACATCTACCACGGAATCTCATAAACGCTACTGTATTCGAACTTAATCACAGCCTTGACTTTCTTAACAAGACACACGAGATAAAAATTTATTTTTAACTAAAATTACACATAGAATTAATATTCAGCCATGGAAGTGAAACTTTGTCGCCTTTTTTCCCAACTTGGAATATAAAAATTTCTTAACATGGAATATTTTTTTCAACCAGTAAATATGATCATTATTTTTTGCTGAGTCTCATAGCCTCTTAAGGTATTCATTGTAACTTAACTAAAAGACATCCATATTTCACAGACAATAATTTATGTAGCACTGAACTGTTACAACCTTTTGAGAACGAAATTTAATTTATCATACCTGGTATATAAACTCCTACGTAGTTATGCTACATAACACGAAATATTGAGTAAAGTTCCAAATACTGATCCAGCATAGTAATTAAAAGATTTAACACAGTCATTTTAAGACAGAAATTTAAAATTGACATTATTTTTTAACACTGAGCTCTTGCAGCTCTTTGAGAACATTTAACTTCTCACGGATAGCAAATAAAATTATGCATAAGCATCATACATAACAAACAATAATCCAACTTAACTTAAAAGTTTTAGCACATTCTAAGTAAGGTACGCATTTCAAAATTGACATTGTTTAATAGTGAACTCTTACAGTTTTTTTGACATTTAACTTTACATAGATAGCAAATAAAATTTATCATGAATATCGTACAGAATTAGGCAATAGTGATAGAAACTTTATATAATGATCTACTATAGTCATCAACTTTAAAAATTTTAACGCAGTTTAGTATCATTTAACATAAAGACCACACTTTCAAAAAAGCATTATTTTAATTAAACATTGGAGCCACACAATTCTGTGCACATATATATATAACATTTTATTTACCATGAGCATCATACATATTAATTAAATAAAGTACGAAACACATTTCTCTTTTAACCAACTGTATTCTTAAGAAAAAAGGATGAAGAAAAGATACAGTGCTAGGAGCCGTTTGGTGTTAGTGTTCCTCATTTCCCTACGCATTGATCAAAATATATAAGTCCTTTAAAATATGTTAAAAAGTATTCAAATGTAAAGGAATGCTTCACAAATTAGATAAAAGATGGGTATACAATGAACTTAGTGATAAATACAGAAAAACATGTAAAGACCAAGGAAAAAAATGCATTCGCGGAGAACATTCTATGGTAAACTTTCTCTATTTTAGCATATGGGGTGCATTTTTTTTTTAGATTAAGCAATTCAAGGCAATTCCTGTATAACTAGAGATTTTGTTAACACTAGCTGGTAATGTAAATTATTAGAACAGTCGCAGACATATAGGAGAGGTATGCCATATCCATAGAGAAAACTTTTTTCCAAGTCAAACCGTAATAGTGAAATATAAAATGGAATAAGAAAATGTCAGATTTCCAACAAAATTGGTATCTGAGTATGCAAAACATGAATAAGAAATGAATATTTTTTTTTCTGAAAATGTTCCGAATGTCATAAGTCAGGAATTAGTACCTTAACTAGTTTCATGAACAGGGCATAAAAAATAATGAAATATTTTCAGTTTTATTTTGTCTGTAATATATTTACTTATACTAAAATCTTCCGTTTTGATGGTTGTATTCTACATTTAGGCACAAGTTGGTAAATCAGAGTGATTTTTGTGTTTTAAAGCTTTAGATTCAGAAATATTACAACTTGAGAAATAATACATTTCAAAAGCAAAAAGATTAGAACGAAGAGAGAATATACCATTAGCAGGCAAACGATAAATTATTTTTTTTCGCTGATTTTTCACGAATTCATAGATTGGTATCAAAATTATAATGCCCTGTATATGAACTATGATTGTTTTCAAATACATTACGATCACTGTTGTCCATTTACATGGACTTTGAAAAAGCATTTCGTGTTAATTTACTGTTTTTCCTGAGATTTATCCACGTATTTACCTAATTTTTGGACTTTTTGTTTACAATTATAATACCGAAAGAACCTAAGAGAAAATTTTTTCTTGAAAATAATCCATATTTTCCCCCAAACGCTATTTTTTTAATATCTTTGAAGTAATTCATTAAATGCTCAGACAGCCGTTGGGCTTCCCAGTGTCTGAGGCAAGTCATGAAGTTAGAGAATTTAAGTAATATTTTATCAGTATGCAGAATTTTAATGCGTTTTTGATGAAAATTAACCGAATTTAGTAGTTCATTACTATTTTTTCTACTTCTCATACCATTACATTTTACAATGAAATTTGATTCATTGCCAGATAGCTATATGTTTGTTATTTTTCGCATCCAAATGCACCTTTCGTGTCTCACATATGTTCATTACATATGATTTAACAAAATTACAAACAAGTTAGAAGTAAAGCGAATATTTCCTGAAATACTGTACATTTCATTTCAGAAAGTTTACATAAGTATCTTCATTTTGAATCCTTCAATGTTTCTTTTTCTGCATCCCAAGTAAATTTTGAGTATAAAATTTTCAATTTTGACGAAGGTTATTTGCGAATGACTGTGATGTTATCGTGTTTTCATAATGTTTTTGAGAAGTACCTTATCTATAACCATTTGAGCAGTTTTGAATATTACCATTTTTTACATTACTGTCACTGCAAATCATTTAATTTTCAAATACTTTTCCTGTTTATCTTTTACGACGCCTTGTAAAGACTTGAGAACAAATTTTTACTAAATACTTATATTGTTTCATTTAATAATTTTGTTACACTTTAGAAGATTTAACTTCAACAACACTACCACGCTGAACCAGAAATTAAGAAAAGAAATGGAACTTTTATCTTAATATACTATAGGGATAGATTAATTTTTTCTGACATTCGCATGTAGATAACGGAGACTTTTAACTTAGCTCATACAGACATTGAATATTTTCTCTAAGTCACCACGATCACTGACTTGCATTGTCATAGATTTTCTTGTGACGTCTATTTCTTTCTTAAAAAAACAAAAACAAAAAAAAAGTTTTTACACTATTTTCTTTAGAAACATGTCTAAAAAATGTCTCATCTTCATAAGAAGCATCAACCCTTTGATTTAAATTTCTACGAAAATAAGAACACTTATTTTGCACACATGTTCCTCTCTGACTCAAGTTTCCTCTTTATCATATTCGAAATAAACAAGTAACCGTACATACCTAATAGATTGTATTGCGTATCAAGTGAATATGTGAAGAAAGTCATGTTTCTCCCTTAAATTCTCATTTTTCAGGTCGAATTTTACTAACGTACACATTTATTTATTGCATTTTTAATAAATTCTTAAAGGCTGAAATGAGTGTTTCATTACCAGATTTGTACTTTCCGACTTCAATCTACTGAAACGAAAATATTCATAACTTATTACGAAGAAAAAATTTGTACATGTTATACTTTTTGATTAATTTTCATACCACTTGATTATCTTTGAAAACTTGTTTCCTAGTCCAGTGCTAATATATTACTAATTTTCGCTTTTTTGAATGCATTTCGTATGTGACAAAAAACTCTTTCGAAACTTTTACTTATTTAATGCCTTTATTGCATTACTGAACCGGGGCCATGCTTTTCATTTTTATTACATAGCATGCGAATATTTTAAAAAAGGTATATTTTCCCCTTCTGTTAACCCAGTTTTAACCAGTATTTCACTATTACAGAGACTTCTTTAGTAAAAACTTAAAGGTTAAACTGAACGTTTCAGTACTAATTTTGAAGATTCTGGATATATCCTACTCAAATGTTTTTAACTGAGTAGCAAAATAATTTATATATGTACTTCGCTGCACTCTTGGTTAATTTTTAATTCGTTGTTCATCTATAATGCTTGTTTTCAAATGAAGGACCAAAAAGATTATTAACTTTTCGCTTTTCCAAAGAATTTTGTAGCCACATATGTTTAGTACAGAAAATTTTCCTAACTTACTGATATTATTACCAAAATATTTACATATTTGTTTCTTTACAAACATGTACATGAATACCCACGTTTAATTATTTAATGTATATTTTTCTATATCAGAACTAAAATTTGGATAGAAAAATTTTAAATAGAGTCATATTCCACAAAATTTATGTGTTTGTGATGTCGTTGCCTTTTTGCAAACTTTTGAGCGTACGCTCTCGGTAAACTGTTTTCTCTTTGCTATTGGAAACTATTTTATCCTTGCTGTTGGTATATGCCAATAAATTCTCGATACGTTTTTGGTTTATTTCCAGCCTCTGAGTTATATAAATACTTCAAAATATATTTGTAGATCGTTTATGTTGACACTGATAGATTTCTTGGATGTTTTTGAAAAATGTGTTTATTTTATTCACGCGAATAAACTGATATTTTCTTAAAATTTTATTATTCAGTGTATTAATCAATTATGACAGAATGGCCGATTTGTCCTCATTATTGAACATACATATGAACGTTATTATTCCAAATCATTCACGTAATCGTAATTTTTCCTATCAGTAATAAGAAGACGAATGGAATAAATGCAGCATATGTAGGCGTAAGGTAAAAATTTGGAAGTAAAAGAAATTTTTCAGATCTAAGAAATTATGTGGAATGTGAAAATATTCTTCCTATTAGAAGTTTATTTTTGGAATGGCATATAAAACGTAAATTTACTAAAAAGTGGTATGGTGAAGATCAAGTACTCTCCAAAATCTGGAAGGTAATTACACAAAATTGATTATAAGGCAGCTTTCCATAAGAAGTGGTTCCAGTGAAGGAAACACGCCGGCAATCTCCTGAAACTTTATTTGGCCTTCGCTCTTACGTAGAATTTACAATTCTACTAAAAATATTTGTAAGAGCGAGGGTTCCTGATAATATGAATTTTAAGGGGAAATTGATGTTTGACGATTCTGTTATGATCAGCTATAACATGGAAAGTATGAGGAATCTGATCGCAAATGACATATTCATAGTTAATTTCAAATTAGCCTAGTTATAACAAAACCAGATACAGTAAAATTTATTTTTAAATATTAAATTCCTCGAAACATATGATTAATGTAAGCAAGTACGATAACACATAGAGCACAAAAAGGTTTATAAGATAAAATATTTATTAACTTAAATGTTTTCATAGATGATTCACAACGTATCATTTTAAAAGTTCATACAAGAAAAAATATTAGCTTTTACTTGAGACCTAAAATATTGCATTTTAAAGTAAAACATTTGATTATTCAAGTTCATGACATATACATGATGTCCAACACTTCTTAAACATCAATTAATAAATTACACAAGAACAAATACAAATAAATTACACAAGAACAAATAGAAAGAAAAGTACATGCCACACTTCATTTTATATTCATATACACTCATGTCCATAAATTAAGGATAATGCAAAATCAGGCAAAGGAAGAGTTAGAAGCAAAACAAATTTGACTTATTTGTAAAGCTTATTTATTAAACAAAAGGTAAAGAGCAAAAAAAGATGCTATATGTTTGATATTATTAAAAAAATTAGCGATTTTTTCTCCCTGGAGCAAATTACAAAAAACCAATATTACATGGTTGGGATAATTGTTAATACATTGTATGTCTCCCAGGCGATGCAATACAGTCCGTACAACGCCTAGGCATGCTGAGTATCAAATTATCGATCTGATCTTGGGGGATATTACACCACTCAAAAAGCAATGCTCTCCGAAGTTCCGGTAGACATGTAGGAGGAGGTTGACGGGCTGCAACTCGTCGGCCAAGCATGTTTGCACGGTGAGGACGGGCGTTGTCATCCATACGCACAAATTGTGCGCCCATGGCGCCCCGAAACAAACGTACGTTATTCCAGAATGACGTCCCGATAGATTTGGCTTGTCATGGTTCCAATTTGAACATGCAGGTCGGTTCTGGAGCCCAGTATAATTCCACCCCAAACGAGCAGTCCTGCACCACCGTAACGGTGTCTTTCAATGATGTGTTCTTGGTGGCAACGGGTACCTGGAGCTCTCCATATGAAAGTCCGGCGAGAATCAGATTGCAAACTAAACCTGGACTCGTCAGAAAACATCACACAAGCCCACTGTTGCGGTGTCCACAATGCATGCTCTCTACTACAGGCTAACGGCAGGCGACAGTGAGTTGCAGTAAGTGGAACGCATCTGACAGGTCTACAAGCATATAGACCAATCTGCCCTAAGCGTCGGTACACGGTCTGCCTTGAAATTGTCGTACCAGTGGCTGAAGAGAGCTGACGAGACAGGTCTGAGGCTGTGCTCCGCCTGTTTCTTTTGGCAGTAACTGCCAAATACCGGTCCTTATTCGGCGTTGTAACTCTGGGACGACCTGTGCTGTAACGTATACTCACATTACCATCACCTTGGAATTGTTGCCAAAGCCTGGAGATGACACTCTGGGCAATTCCAAGTTCGTCTGATACTTCCAGTTGGGTACGACCACATTCCAGACGGCCGATAATTCTACCACGTAAAAAATCATCCAAATGCTTCCTTTGTGTCATAACTATTCGGTTGTTGCACTGAAATGCTTATAAAGTGCCTGCGAACAATTTTACTTCTTTGCCTGTATTCCTTATACATCACTCTCGTCATTGTGACGTACCATCGATGTCATCTGGTTACTTCCTGAAATTTGCATATGATTCTTGAAGATGTGTGTAGTGATTTTACAGGTGATATATTTATTTTACAGTTCGATTTCCGCGTGTCTCTGAATTATCCTTATTTTATGGACATGAGTGTATTTAAAAATAATTATACATCCATTTTATAAAACAAGTAGTCTGTATTCAATAAGTTTTAAAGAGAGTTTTTCTATTACTCAAATATAAAGACAAAAACTGCACAAATCAAACTTAAATCAAAGAATACTTTCATAAACCATTTCCCACAAGAGCAGAAGTTATTAAGGATAATATAACCGTACAAAAAATTTTTTAAAAGAGAATTTCTGCTTAAAATTTATGTATAAAACTAGTTCATTTGATGCAGATTTCTATGAGATAGGTAGATAAATTGTAACAAAAGAGATGTGAACTACTATCTAAAAAATATTACATTAAAATCTGGTCCTAAGTATTTTTTTTTTTTTTTATACGGAGGTTCTCAAACAGTTGGGAAAACTTCTTCTCCCAAAGGAAGGAAATTCACAACTGTCGAAGAGAGGGATTGGATTTGTTGACTGAGAATGTGACAAAAGGTTTACAACAAAAAATTGAAAATAATTATATTTAAGCATCGTATATGTGTACTAAAATCAGTACAAAAGGCTATTATATATATTAGTTAATTTGTACAAATTCTTATACATAACACAATAAACCCTAAAATTAAATGTACTTTTTTAGAACACAACAAAGTAAAAAATTTCAGTTTCAGGTGTATTATTTGAGCTTCACATCTGAGGAGGAAGAACTTCAGAAGAGAAATGGATCAATAAAGATTGAGAACCACTGTTGCAACATTTCAGTACAAAATATCAGTATACATTACAAATGCAGATTAGAAATTTATTAATACATAATCCTAATTTTGCAGAAATTTTTCGAACAATACCTGTCATTCAGTACTTGCTTTTCAAATACAAATGTATGTTTATATAAAAAATAAAGGTGTTTTGAAAAACCAAAGAAAATATTAGGGTATTTTATTTGTTAAATATCTTTTCGTGTTAGACTATTTTTTAAGTTCATTCAGGGTACATACATGACTAATATGCATTTTATATGTTCATAAAATTACTAAAAAAAGCTTAGAAATAGTCCAGCAGCCTGAGGACATTAAAAATTTAATTATATGGTATGACTTACTAATTTGTAATTAAAAAAGTTAACATGTCAATTAAAAACTTAAAAACATGAAGATTTACAAAGCATTAATCACATTAGTGTCACAAAACCTAAAAATTTCTACATGCAATTTAATAAAATTTCCAAAAATGAGAAGATGCAGACTTTTACGAATGCAATGGTGCCAAACAGTAAAGGCCTACCCACATGAGTACGCTTGCAACGTAGCTGCCGCAATTTTTTCCACCGGCGCACATTCACATTACGCAGAGGACGTAAAACTGAGTTTGCTCATGTTCAGCTTTTTCGCCCACAACGTGAATGAACAACCAATAGCTGACTTGAGTTCTTATCACATGCCATAGTCAGAAAAAACTTGTTCACTCTTTTCAATATGGCAGCGGAACCAAAGCAGCTTTAGTCAGAACCATATGGTTAAACCATATGGTGGAGTTTTTTTCAAACAGATTGTAACTGTCGACAGGAATAAAATCATCAGCATTGTTTATAGCATCCTCAATTTTCTCAAACCATATAGATTGGTAGAAATTTCAAGCTCTCATTAAGGGGCGAAAACTTTATATTTATAAAGCAGTCATCCGACCAGTATATCCATATGCCTCACCTGTATGTAACAGGAACCTAAATAAACTACAATTTCTACGAAATCAAATTTTCTGCCTTAAAAAATTCTCCTTCATTATTACAAATGTTTGTTATTTCATGTGTAACAAGAAGCTCTATAAGTATCCCAATAATAAATACACCAAATATTAACTTCAACAATATAACAACTTTTAAAATAAAGCAGTTGACTGTGAAAGAGTATTCAATAAAATATAGTCACGAAATTTTCGAGGACAGTTACAACTTAAGTCATATGGTACGCATTTATTGAATATTAATTAAATTACCTTTGCCATGTCTCCTACTCATTAGTTTATTTTTCGTAGAGGTTGATATCACATATAGCTAAGTGGTCAGTGCGCTGGACTGTAAAGGGAAAGGTTGCAAGTTCAAACCTTACCTGTATCAGTTGTAAATTAAAACTAGCTTTCCTCATTTTGAAACGTGTTTCTTATATTTAATCCTGAATGATTTTATCTATTTATTATTATTGTTTTCATTTATTTTATCTATTATTATTATTATTGTTTTCAATTTAGTTTAAAAATGTGCACTGTAAATAGGAACCATTAATCCATTATGTAATGATATATATGCATCAACTATGATTAAAATTATTTATTTTTCTATTTATAATTTTTTTATTTTTGTGTTAAATTTTTTTTTAAATTTAAATTCTTGGAATGCTTAATTTCTACTGCCATTTTTTGAAAAATGACCCTGGTATTAGAGCTAATTTACACGAGTATTTAGAAGGCACATAATTGGAAAATAACTTGGATGGATGAAGCTATTCAGTACTTTGAAAAACTGCGAAGAAGATTTAGCAAATGTTGCTCTTTTGTTTCACCCAGACCCAGAATTGAGTGTAATAACACAAATTACAGGAATTCAAAATTAAAATGTATGCCACGTCTGACTTCATTGAAGAAATGATAAGCAGAAACACAGAAATTTTGAGGGATATGTAAATTACAGACATAATGAACTTGTAAAAGACACATAATGAATTGTTAATTAGTAACATATCAGCCATGCATGCACGCAATACATACAAAAAATTACAGACATAATGAACTAATAATTAGTAACATATCAGCCATGCAAGCAAGCAATACATATTTGATTCCATTCAAATATAGAGCACCAAACATGGAATTTATTCTTTGATATATCAGCATCACATGATGTTTTAATGAAATAACTGATGTATAATAGATTTTTAAACATTTAACACAATGAATGATTGTATGAAAGAAGAAAATGCATATTAAAAACTGAATGAGAAAGACAATATTTTCTTTTCCTAAAGTCAAATATTAAAACAAGTTTACAAATGACAAAAGCTCAGGCAGTGACAAAAACTTTCTAATAAAAATTACAATACAGAGCAAATGACACAGAAAACATACAAATGAAAGATAATATTGAACTATCAGTTCCATTATTAAATACGTTTTTCAATATTATGTATATTATTATTAAAATATTATAGATTATTATTATTATATAGTCTCCACTTTACCTATAACTGATTGATAGTTTGCAAAAATATGAATTGAGAATTAATATCTCTAAATCTGTTTTTGGAGTTAATGAATTGGAATTTTTAGGCTTTCTAATTACAGCTGAGGGATCAAAACCTCTTCCTGGAAAGGTTAAAGCTATTCTTAATGTTAAATTGCCTGACGCTGTCCATCAACTACAGTTACTTATTTTTCTATTTATAAATGAAACAATAATATTTATAGATTATTTAAAATTCTATTTATATATTTTTTATTTTTGTGCTAAATTTTTTTTAAAAATCTAAATTCTTGGAATAGTTAATTTACACTGTCATTTTTTAAAAACGGCCCTGGTACTCGAGCTAATTTACACGAGTATTTAGAAGGCACATAGAAAAGAGATAATCGAAAAATAACTTGGATGAATGAGGCCATTCAGAAGTTTGAAAAACCGTTAAGAAGATTTAGCAAATGTTACTCTTCTGTCTCATTGAGACCCAGAATTACCTTTCTTGTTGCACACAGATGCTTCCGATTGGGCAGTAGGTTCAGTTTTACAACAATTCGAAAATGGTAGTTGGAAATTAATTGGATTTTATTCCAAGGAGCTTAACCTCACACAGCAAAATTACAGTACATACAATCGTGAACTTTTTGCAATTTACCTTCACATTAAATGTTTGAAACATTTGTTAGAAGGCTGAAAATTCACAGTTGGTGTCATGTGCTATGAATTGCTCAAACTGAACGAAACCATTACTGGGGCTATCTGCCAAACACAATTTATGAGACTGAGCTAAGCACTCACTAAAAATGTGCTCACTACAACTCCAAACATGAAAAAATTATTCTCCTGCATGATAACGCTCATCCACATGTTGCGGCATCAATCAAAACTTACTCTTAAACATTCAGATGGAAGGTTTTTTCCCTCCCACTGTATTCACAAGACACTGCTCCTTCTGATTGCTACCTGTTTTGATTGATGAAGCATCACTTGTCTGAGCAACACATCACATCACATGAAGATACTAAAAATTGGATTGATTTATGGATAGATGAAGCATTCTTCCAATGTGGCATCCGTATGCTGCCAGAAAGATGGAAAAGTAGTGGCTAGTGATGGATCATACTTTGAATAAAACATAACACACTGTTCTTTCACAGTAAATACACAATTTTTGATAAAAACTGGGAGACTTATTTGTAATCCCGATAAAATAAAATGAACTTTATACTGTTATTTCATTTTAAAAATCAAATGGACCATATACAGTATATCTAGTATAAACGGTAAGATCCTCTTCGGCTGTATATAAACTATTGGGATAGATGAAGTAAAATTAGGTGGCCTTCTTTTTCATACCTCTTCTCTTCTTCCTTTTCCTGCTTCTTCTCTTATACTCTGGAGTAATTAAAAAAAATAGTCATTAGAAAATCAGAAATAAATAGGATAAATTCTAAAAAGAAACAAAATAAAAAGAGAGCTAAACATTATTAAAAATGTTACTATGCAATTTTAATACATTATAAAGTGTAATTCTAAAATAACTGGCAAAAAGTATGTAGAGGACTGAAATAAGCAGACTTTATAATGTAATGTGTGTAGATGATATGAGCCAATGTTTAAACTGGTATGTGAAAGCGGTCTACTGGTAGAAGTTGCTATTCCCTGTGCAGATCTCGAGCAGTATGGTTGATTTATTTAATTATGGCAAAGTACTCAAGGGCTATCTACCTATATTGAGTGATATGGATTACTATACAAACATGAAGCTCACTGATATACATTTTATCTATGGGGCAGCAGACTAAAACAGCACCTGCTCAAAAAATGTACGGAGAATGACTCGTGAGTAGACTGCTGCCAAATTGCCAAAATGTTCGAACTTATCGAACTTCAAGAGCCATGTGAAAGTGGATCATTCTTTCCTTGCAAATATGATGGAGGAGGGTATAGCAGAACTCCTGCAGTAAGAGAAACTGCAATATATACATTTTAGGATAATTCTGCAACAAGCACGGAAGATGTTGAGGATGAGCGAAACAACCATTTGGAGGAATTTTAAATTAGAACCAAATGCATCTATGTCATCTGTAGACAGTGCAGATGTTGACAGCAGACAATTATTCTCTGCATGTTAATCTTGCATGCCGGTACTTATATAGCATGCTGCAACAAATCCTGAGATTCCTTCACGTATTTTAATAACTATATATTGTTATTAAAATATGTGAAGGCAATATATGCATGTTCAAATATGTTTAACATCAACAATTTTTTACCTTTAAGTGCATGCTAATCCACATGGCATAAAATCAAATGCCTATCAGGAAAGATTCTCCAATAATGGCATGGCACAAAATCACATAAGTCTCTACATTCTACCAAGTTTCTTGAATAGCTGCATGTACAGCAACTTTCTGCAAGATATCTTGCCAAAACGTCTTTCAGATGCTCTCTTATCAGCTTGCACAAGAATGTGGTCCAAAATGAAGGAGCTCAGTAATGTCAGAAATTATTATTTCAATAAAGCCCACTAGACCAGGGACAAAGTAGATTTGCAGAATAGTTTTTCCCCTGAGGACTCATCAAGAGCATGACCTACAAAAGCCCCACCGAACTGAATAAAGATGTACTGACTAGAATGTCAACTAGTGCTGGAAACATATGTCAAATGCCCAAGAACTTTCTTAATATACCATGCATTGCCATTATGAATCTTGTATTACTGTTCACTCTCGTACTTTCAAGCACCTACTGTAAAAAGCTGAATTGTTAAAATGCTCATTTCTTTTGGTTTTACCGTCATTTTTACTTACCTGTTCTTTATGTCTTCCTTATGGGTCAGTACTTACATGTGCCATTTCTGCATGGATATTCCATTAGAAAATAATTTATTTCAGTTTCCTCTACCTGCCTTCACATTTTTACCACATTTTTTTATAATTAGCTTTTAGTAATGCAATAAAAATCCCACTGTTCTGAATTATCTTATGATTCTCAACTTTTACATTCAGAATATTTTATTTAAAACACTACCAATCACAGCAAAAAATAAAAAGCCTTCATATGTTGGTTTTCATGTTTTCTCAGCCATTGGTTTCAATGTGCTAAACAAGCATGATACTATTTTATATATAACAAAAATTGGTGTAAAATGTGCACTGAAACTGTACACGTTGGAGTTGTAGCAAAAGCATACTTTACTTTGCTTAAATAAAAACTAATATTTATTTCATAATATAAATTAAAACAACCAGGCTGCAACAGTAGCCTTTATGAGAAAACAAATGAGAAAACAAAAACCATCGAATCTCACTGCATTCAACATATAAACACACATTACCAGCCAATCCGCTGATACTAAGTCATCAGCCAATCAGCAGCAGCCACCTTAGTTTGCCGCCAATTGACCTCTGATCTAATTTGCATAAGGAAAAACAAAACATTAAGTCAACAGAAACTACAACACAATATACTGAAAATCTGGAGACATTAGGAATTTTTAAAAAAATTAAAAAATCACTTATTTTTTATTTGAACACAACTTTATTAATTCAATCAAAGAAAGAAATCATACATTTACCGTCAAAACATTAAAATTACCTCTCATTATTCAAATTTCCGAATATATAGCCAATGATTTAGAAAGGTGTTTCTGAAAGTGAGCAATACCACTCTTCTGGAAGTAGTATTTGCATTATCCAGGAAGCATGTTAGGCAACAAGAAGTTTTTGTTTTAAAGAAGGCAATAATATTACTAGCTGTATTTTGTAATAATCTTAGATGTAATTTATATAGCAAATTAACAATATTACTGTCGCAATAGCATCACAATTTCCATTTTTCCTTCTTCCCAGCCTTCCATGATATTTAGGAGAAAAATATTGTCTGCAAACTTCTGAATGTGATGACTTATTTTTACAAATAACAATCTTAATATTGAAAAGATACTAACTTTTTACAAAGCACATCCATCAAACAGGTTAAATATTGAAATATTATCTATTACTAACAGCATAGTATTATTACTACTGGACCTCATTTCATTAAATACAATTCGTAACTTTTATTAGAAAGAAATACCATTATGTTCTATATCTTGGTAATTTCTGCAAAGAAACAATGTATACTGTGCAAAAAAAAAAAGGGGGGGCAACAGTTCTATATCACTTGTTCTACTGGGCCGAACGACTGAATTCAACTAACGTTTTTTATGTCTCAAAAGTGCAACTTAGGATATGTATTTGACTTATATATAGCATTGTTCCAATGTATTTTGATACAAAACCGGACTTTTTTTTTGAAATGACATGGCGATTTTTTGCCATACTTTGATTCTACGACTCAAATTATGCCAAAGTTTTGTAAAAATTGCACGAATAGTTTTAAAAAAATTCAAAATTTTAGCTCCTCAATGTTAATTACATTTGATATACATTTATTACTACCTCTTTTTTTATTAAACTTACTTGATTCCTTCTTCCAGAATTCAAAATTTCGGCTTAATCCAAATATAATTCGCACATTTTCTAAGATTTATTTTAAAAATTTGTAGCAATCAGTAAGGAATAGCAATTTTAGAAGACCTCCGTCCTTCACTGGGCGCTGGCTGGAACCAAGACCAACTGAGTATATGATGGCCTTGCTGGAAGTAAAGAGGCGGGGGCGGGTCTATGCCTTTTAGCAGATGGATGATTCAGCCTATGAAAATCGGAATAGTGCATGTGCTGAAATGCAAATATAAAGTAGCATTTTTAAAATCCATGTTAAATTTCTTGAACAATGGCAAGACTATTCAAGAATTTTTAAAATATTTTAACATCAAATTTGCTATGTGGAGCAACGCAAGATCGTGGAAGGATGCGTCTCCAGGTAGTTTAAAAAATGCTTGGCATAACTTATGGCCAGCAACTATTTCATGGTGAGGATAATGAAGATGACAGCTGCGAATTTGCAGTATTTTGGATATCACAAACCAAAGGTGAAATTTTCCAATTAATGGATTTTGTAAAGAAATGTGGAGAAGTGGTAAAAAATTATGAGGTAACAGAAGTTTTTCATTGCGATGACAATGCCCCAATCATCAACAATTAACAGATGGCGAAATCTGTAGTATGGTTCTAGATCCAGAAAATACCACTACCGGTAGTGAAGAAAGTGACAGATGGAAAACAGAAAAAATTCGATTGACAAGTTAGTCAGAATTCTCGAGACAGCAATTACGGGACTTGAACAGTAGAACTTTGTAACTGAACAAGAAATTATGTCTGTTTATAAAATTAAAGAAAGAGTATTAGCACAAAAAACGAAAGAACTTACATTAAAAGAAATCTTTTAATAAAGTAAACAAATAAATATTGAGTTTTTTTTTGGGTAAATTTTGATATTCTTTAGATCATAAATACTTTGTTATTTCATAAATAACGATTTCATATTTTTTGTTCCTTGTACGAAGTAAAAAGGAAGTATTGTAATTGAAAAAAATTTCTGGTACCATATTTCAATGAAAATATCTATTTTGACAGCTATCGAATGCAATTTAACGATGTTTTTGAGTGGTGGTGGTGACTGAAATTTTTTGGCGCAAAACCAGAATTGGTTATACCGTGCCAAACACAAGGTAATGGGATATAAAGTGATACAAAAGACAGTGAAATTAAAATAGCTATGAATGAAACAAGTAGATAAAGGAATGTACAAAATCCAGGGGATGAGGTCATATAAAATCAGCTAAAATCACAAGTGTTAAAACTAATATACAAAATTAAAATCAGTTCAGATGAGGTGATAAATACCAATATCTTTTAAATAGTAAAATAAATTACGATTGACCTCTCTTCCAATTAAATGGTCGAGAGGTAAGTCACAGCTGTTAAAATATTTCTGACGAATACTATTAAAAGATGCACATTCAATTAAAATGTGACGGACCGTTAAACATACACCACAGTTTGAGCACAGGGGTTCATTGTCAGCATTTAAAAGATAGTTATGGGTCATTCTGGTGTGACCGATTTTAAGTCTAGTCAAAACAACTTCCTCCTTACATCTTCCAGCAAAATGCCAAAGTTCAATTCTAGGTTTCACGCTCTTTAATTTATTAAAAGACTGAACATCCCCAAACTGCTGCCATTTTCCCAATATCTTTTGTTTGATAAAACTGCTAATGTCTGTGATAGGGATGAGGCGACTGGATATTTCAACAGCTGATTTTTCGACGACACCTGCCCGCTCATTACCTTTTATACCGGTATGCCCGGGAACCCAGCAATAGAGAATTTCAAATCCGCGCCTTGTTAGGTTTAAGTTCAGTTTCAGGATATCAAAAATTACTGGATTATGGACGTTCGAAAAAGCTTCTAAAACTTTTAGCGCGCTGTAAGAACCTGAATAAACTATAAACTTTTTCTGCCGTAGCTTTGATACGTACAAAAGTGAATGATATATTGCAGTAAGTTCAGCTGTTAAGACTGAGGAAGCGTGGTGCAAACTTCTGCCTTCTACATGGTCACCAATTACAAATGCCGTCCCGACATGACAAGTTGACTTCGAACCATCTGTGTATATTGGAACATATTCTTGATATTTATACCTGTGATCAGCAAAAAGTTGGGTATAGATGACATCGTTAGTGTTTTTTTTTCATATGATGGGAAAAAATTTCAAGAATCTGGATTCCTGCCTGTTCCCAAGGAGGAATTTCAAAGTATTGCATGGCTTGGGGGGATATATCAGACAGGGAGAGTTCCTCGATCAGAGGGCGAACTCTTAAAGAAAAGGTAGGCACACAGGATGGACGTGCTTCAAATAAGGTTTCACAACTGCTATCTCGCAAAGTTAGCCTATTAGGATTGTCAGGTTGTGATAAGATGCTAAAATAATGCAAGAGAGACAACTGCTCACGCCTCAAACGAAGTGATGGTTCATGACAATCAACATAAAGACTCTGGACAGGAGATGTCCTGAAAGCTCCAGAACAAATCCTCAGAGCTTGATGATGCACAGGATCTAGTTTTAGCAACACAGAAGACTGAGCTGATCTGTAGATAACTATGTTTTTGAGTGACATCTGAATGTAAGGACAGAATAAAAGACTCTTTTCCCCCCAAAATAATTATAAAACTGATTTAAAATGGATTCTGAAGATTTTTTTCATGGCGTCTGTGCATACATACGTATGTATATAGCAGCCACATTTGTTTACATTTGAAGTTTAACAGAATAGTGGATTTGTTGCCAATCTAGAGAAACTAAGCTTCGTAACAACAAAGTAACGTCTTCTTTTATTATTGCAAATTAAATTATGCTTAATGCATTTTGGAATTATCATTTAAGTTATTAGCTGGTTTTTTTTTTAGTACACATTGTAATTTTAATTGTAAAAATTTTTTTTTTAATCGTTTTAACTGCACTTGGTGTTTTATGTTATTCTATCTTTCAATTTTTAATGAAAATATTTTGAATTTTTATGCATTTTTGCCTTACGGCGAAGTGAAAACTGAATTAATTAGTAGCACATGTGCATTAGGTAAGCAGCGCTGAATCGTCTGTGAAAAACTGTTTCTTTTTTATTTGTTTAATTTCTTTGAACATCATTTTAGATTTATTATAGTATTTGAATAGCACTTGTGGTAATTCTTCCCCCAGATGCTATAATTTGTGCACCTCTGAGTTATAAAATAAATGAGACGTAACGCTGTTAAGTGAACGTAGAGCCGAAGTGTAGCTATGGTAAATAAATATAGTGAACTTTAAAGAGCGCATGTGCTCTATTGTGGTTTATGCGCTATCAACGAAGTAGATTTAATTCAAAATTCGTTAACTGTTAATTCAATATGTTTAAATGAAATGCAGGAAAGTTGCATATAATTTAATATTCCATACAAGAAAATTATATGATATACACATCAGATTTTTAATTTTATAATTTCTGCATGCCATCTAACGAGATTTAAGTTGATGACCTAATATCCAGAAAAATCCCAAATCTGGAATCGCCAAAGTCCCAACGAGTACGGATCTCGGACTTTGTACTGTATTAAAACAATGCTATATATAAATCTAATATATATTCTAAATCGCACTTTCGACAGATAAAAAACGCAATTTGAATTTCGTCTATCAGCACAGTAGAACGGGAGATACAGAACTATCCACCCCTTTTTTTAAAGCAGTGTACATATAACACATATTTACAAAATTGGTAGGAGACATTAAAAATTTTATTTGAAGAAGGTAATGACCCAAAAAGTTTGAGAAAAACTGGTTTGGACAAAGTCTAAAACTCTTATGGCAAAATAATTTAAAAAGATCTCTGAAATAGAAATGCTGATTGTCTAAAGACTATGTACTAACAGTATGTATGGATCCAAAACTATGGTAAATATTAGCACCCGGAACTGTAAAGACAGTCACATGATTTTTCATCCCATTATAGCTATAAAGTAGAATAACACAAACTTAGCAGAAGCTTTAACAATTTTTCAGCCTAATAAATTTCAGAAAACCATCCAAAAATTGTCCATTTTTTTACTGCAGAATTTGAAAGCAAATTGCATTTTTAGATAACTTATATGCAAAAGTCATTCACGTGTCAAAAATGAAGTATACACACAGTAAATCCTTGCCAAACATGGGGCTTACATCATCAACACATTGAGCGTGTGGCAAAATCGCATTCCGCAAAGTTATGTTTCTATGGGCTAAAAAAAAAAAGAGTGGGATTAGGTATGGTTCAAATTAAGAATCTAAATACTGTTGTCATTAGAAAGGAAAAAATGAAAAAAAAATATATTAACTGAAAGGATTTCTGTTACTGCTTAACAAGTAGGTAAACTATGCAATTATTTTTTTACATGGTGATTTTTGCTTAGAAAACGCTAACACAACTCCTTTAACATTTCACGGTAAAGATTGCATTTTCTCAATGCCTCTCATACAGTGTCCTCTTTTGGTCAATTTCCATTACAAAAATCAGACAGTTCCTGTGCCTTTTTTTACAATTCGTATTACTTCTAGTACAATAAATGCTCTTTATCTTCTTCACTACTGCTGCTTTCACCATCAGCTGGTGATATACAATCATCAAATTCTTCATTTGCCATTTCATGATTGTCAGTCTCGACTAGTTTTCTAATTTCTCCTTCTTCTTCCATGTCTGAAAAATCCTTTATGCCTACTGCTATTGCAATTTGCACGATTTCCTTTCCTTCATTTTTAATCAATAGAAATCCCTTAAAACTGTTGACATCTGGCCAGTGCTGATACCAGCAAGCATTTATTTTGATGAATTCACTCGTTTACATGTGAGCTTAATCATTTTTATGCAGTGTGTTATACTAAATTGCTTCCAAAATGCCATTAGTGTGTGCTTTTCTTCGTCTAATGCTATATCGCCAGAAATATAAACATGCCTGCCAAAATACGTTTTGAATGTTTTTATGATTCCTTAATCAACTGGTTGGCTAAGGACACAGTGTTCAATGGAAAGAATACAACCTCATATTTGGTTGCAATGTTGTGAGGACTTCAGTACCGTATCCTGGAGCATTATTCAGAATTAGAAAAATGTTAAAACTCAGGTTTTGCTTTTTAAAGTAATATTTGGTTTCTTTAATGAATGGATTTTTGAACCAGTTATTAAAGAGGACTGTTGTAATGCAGTTGACGATCTGCAGTGCACTATGTACAATTGACATTCTTGTGTTGGACGAATTAGATGAAGACAGTTAAGAAAAGCATATACACAAAATCACATTTAGCAAGGGCTTACTGTATAGAGAAAAAAATTGATTACCCCTATAATGTTTCTTTTTTGCACACATATACATACGAATAGTGCTTTTTATGAGAAACTAGCTCAGATTCACATTACATGTCAAGAAAACCACAAAAACTCCCACACAGGCAGCTTGAATTACCAGGGTTCAGTGGCTTACCATTCCACGACTAGTGGCTTCCAACGATTGTTCATATCTTTCATAGAAATCATTAGTTATGACAACTGCTGCTGTGTATTATTGCCATTGGTGTAAAATTTATTCATTATCATAATTTAATTAAATTTAAAATTATAATCATAAATGACTTGCAATAAATTGAGTGATTAAAAAATACATGCTTTTTCATAATATTATTACCATTTACATAATTTAATTCATAAAAAAGTATTTCTAACACTGGTACACAATTTACTCATTGTGATAATTTAATTCAATTTGCTTCAACTTGAAACATTTTCTAAAATTTTCTTTTGATAATAGAATCTAAGAAACTAAAGTAACATACACTAGCTTTAAATGCATTTATAAACCTTATGTAAATTTTCATTACTTATAACATACAGTTAGTTCATTTATGGCAGTGTTTCAAGAATTTATCTTAGCAGTACTAAGTGTTGAAAATTAGAGAAAGACTGTTTTTTGCCGTATTCTAACACGAGCTTACATTTTAAGATTGTTATTTAGTTAGATATATTTACCCTTAAAGGGTTTTGTTGCCAATCTGCATTTTTTTCCAATTGTCAAAGCTGAGTCTGCCTTGGCGACAAATGTTTGTTGCCAAATCTAAAAATTGCCAAAAGGACTAATACTAAAGCTGTTCCAAATTTAGTACTACAGTACAAAGTCCGTAATCCGGACGTCAATAACCCGGAATGATCTATAATCCGGACCTCAAAGCCACAAACTTTTTTTTTGTATGCTTAACGCATGCACATTTAATTTTTTTCCTTCCATAATAAAACATGTTCAGATTTTCGAAAACGGCCAAGATTTCAATCTTGTTTTCTTCCTTCCCCCTAAGGTATGCAGTAGCAGGTGCAGTTTCTCCAAATGCACTGTACCGTTTACTGCAGACAGCTTGTCCTAAGAGGTTTCTTATCGTTGGTTGCTCGTGACATTTCGTTGTTGATTCTTTTGTGTTTTTAAGCTTTAAACACCAACAAAAGTGCAGGAAAGCTTTCAACAGCAATAAACGTCCTATAAAAATAACGGAAGTAAACAAAATCTGTCGTGATCATAACAAAGGCAGAAAGGCTTGTTGGTCTGACCTTCAGAATAGTTTTATAAAGAACGGGGTCAAAGCCTAATGGAATCTTTGTTAGAAAGTACAAAGGATATCATTCGAAATCTTCACACCTATTTTCTGCGTTAATAGACGGGGAGGGGAGGAAATTGCTGTGAAACTGGAAAAGTATTTCGGGCGGTTCGGTATTCTGAGGATACAGAATAGCGAAGGGTCTGGATTTCAAAGAGATAAGCTAGGCTAAAATTATGTTTACTGATCTAAGGCATTTCAGTTAATGTTGCAGATTGCGCTGTTCCTTAATCTTCTAAATGGTTCCGGCTTATTATTTTTTGCAGACTGTTAGAGGAATTTTATAAAAATTATGCTTGAACTTTCGATTATGTCAAAAAGAGTTTCCAATTCTGGAGCTGCCAAAGGATCTACAAAGAGAAAACATGTTTCGATGTCCATAAAACAAAAAGTGGAATTGCTGCAAAAAATGGATAAAGGCATATCCGTCCCAAAATTATGCAAGGAGTATGGCATTGGAAAGTCAACTGTATATGACATAAGCAAAAAGAAAAAGGATGGAACATTTTTGTGGATTCCGACACCCCACTGGCAATGAATAACAGAAAAAGGGTTCGTTATGCTGAAAGTGACGATCAGGACAAAGTGATGATTGAATGGGTCAGACAGCGTCGCAGCGAGGGCGTGCCATTGACTGGTCCAATGCTAATGGATCAAGCCAAAATATTTCATGAAGAAATTAACTTAAACACTGAGTGCACATATTCGACAGGTTGGTTAACCAAATTTAAAAATTGCCATGGTATAAGACAATTAAAAATTTCAGGTGAAAAAGCTTCAGCTCATACTGAAGCTGCTGAAGAATTTGCAGGTAAATTTATTGAACTCATTACTAGTGAACAATTATCTCCAGAACAAATTTACAACGCTAATGAAACTGGTCTTTTCTAGCAGTATGTACCGTGAAATACCTTGGCAACCTCTACAGAAAAGGCTCCAACTGGTGTCAAAGATTCCAAAGAGAGACTAACAATTTTAGCATGTGCAAATGCTGCAGGAATGAACAAGTGCAAGCTTTTCGTAATCGGAAAACATGCTCAACCTCAAGCATTTAAATGAGTAACGATTTTCCCCGTTATATATCGTGCAAATAAAAGAGCATGGATGACATAAGCGTTGATGAATGATTGGTTTGAAAATCATTTTATACCCGAGGCTCGGCGACATATGAATTCGGTTGGTTTACCTGATGACTCAAAAATAGTCCTGACTGTTGACAACTGTTCGCCGCATACTTCACTTTAAGTTTTAGTGAAAGGTAATGTATCTGTATTATTCCTCCCTCCAAACTGTATGTCTATCATTCAGCCTATGGACTTGGGAATAGAACACGTGCTGAAATGCAAATTTAAAGTAGCTTTTTTAAAATCTATGTTAAATTTCTTGAACAATGGCAAGACTATTCAAGAGTTTTTGAAATATTTTAGCATAAAATCTGTTATGTGGAGCATCGCAAGATGGTGGGAGGATGTGTCTCCAGATACGTTAAAAAATTGCTTGGCATAATTTATGGTCAGCTACCATATTTCATGGTGAGGACAATAAAGATGATAGCAGCGAATTTGAAGGTTTTCGGATATCGCAAACTAAGGGTGAAATTTTTCAGTTATTGGATTATGTAAAGAAATGTGGAGAAACGGTAATAAATGAAGATGATATAACATAAGTTTTTCATTGTGACGACAATGCCCCAATCATCAATCAATTAACGGACGGTGAAATCTGTAGTATGGTTCTAGACCCAGAAATACTGCTTCCGATAGTGAAGAAAGTGACAGAGAGGTTATTGAAAATGAAAAAATTTCGATTGACAAGTTTATCGGTATTCTCGACACAGCAACTACAGGACTTGAACAGTGGAACTTTGTAACTGAACAAGAAATTATATCTGTTTATAGAATTAAAGAGAAACTATTAGCACAAAAAACGAAGCAACTTACAAAACTTACATTGAAAGAAATGTTTAATAAAGTAAACAAATAAATATTAAGTTTTTTTTGAAAAATTTGATACCCTTTAGATCATAATTGCTCTTTATTTCATAAATTACTCTTTCATATTGTTAATTTTATAATTTCTGCGTGCCATCTTACCAGATTTAAATAGATGATCTATAATCCAGAATCGCCGAGTCCGGATTATGGACTTTGTACTGTATATTCTTTTGTAAACTTTCTTTGGTAAAAGTTAACAATTGGGTGGCCCTTGTTTTTTTGGAGCCAAGGAAGCACAATTTCAAGATCGCCGCAACACAAAACCAAAATAAGAAGTCAAAGAATTGCACAAACTAGCCACTGTGTTATTGCCTTAACTTTGTCCATGTATACATCGATCTATTTTCACTTAAAAAAAAAATTAAGAAGCTAAAACCAAGTTAAAACTATCAAGGTAACCAGAAATGGTGTTTCATTGCCAAAATTGAAAAAAAATTGTCGCCAATCGAAGGGACAACCAATTCTACATTAGAGCCCTTTCTTTCATTAAATTCCTTATCCATATCATAAAACTTTAAAATATAGTTCAGAACTGCAGCTTTCCTGGATGGAGTTACAAATTAGCCCTCCAGCCAACAGCGTGCAAAAACTGAACAGAATCAACAGGTTCTAAGCATAGATAAAACTAATAACATTTCAGTCCTCACCTAAGCTATCATTCAAGGATGTTATACATTCTGTCATAATATCATCTACGTAATTAAATGCACTTTCAATAGTGGGTCCATGGATGTAAACTAAAATAAAAACTAAAACTGATTGGCACAATTTAGAAAACTGCCACTTTGAAGTATTTGTGCGTGATGATTATAGAAAGATTACAGCTGCAAGAGATGCTCAGCAGAAACAGGCAATGAATGGTAATACGCTAATGGAAATAACAGATTTTTATCTTAACTTAATTTTACAATTAATCTTTCTCCATCAGCACAGAACTGCCAGATATTTTTCAACTAGTGTAGCAAAAGAAGAAAGGTAAGTCGTAAAAAGTAGCACTTGACATCAGAAATCACATGATTTTTTTCTGACATGACACTTACATATGGTCACGTTATCATAAATTCACTTTTCACTGGTTCTGTAAGTTACAGGCCAATTTTATTCTCAGTCATTTTAATTATGTATCTTAATTTGGTTAGTTTATGCTTTAGAGTGCCCCTTGGACTATTGCAAAGTTGTTGTTTCATTTATGGTAACCTGAGTAGTTGAATGTTATGGAAATCTTATTATGACATGACTGCAGTGAATTTGATGGATGGGAAAATATTTGTAAGGGCTTATTTATGTGTTGGATGTTGGTTAGGAAGTACATTGCTTATTTTGTGCTTTACACAGCAAAATGGCTGTATGTGATAAGATTAATCAGTTATAGTATATTTAAGGGTGCCCCTTGGATTATCGCCAAGTTGTTTCATTTATGGTAACCACAGTAAAATGGTCGAATGTGGTAAGATAAATTTGAATTTCTGCACGATTTGGAATGAAAAAGATAAAAGCATTAATTGATTGATATGTAAATGAAGGTTTACTTAGTAGCCATTATAAGCATGGTTATATATTATTATATTATGCATATGGTTGAATGTTAAAGGATACCAGCACTACGGAGGATATTTTTCACTCTTATTTTTGAAAAGTTATGTGGCAATGCCAGTATACAGATTCTAGTTCAGATAATTTTAGGAAATTCTTGGATACTGTTAAGGAATTTTGTTTGACTGAAGACATTTATGGTAAGTGGATATTTTCTTTGTGTAGTGCCAAGATGAATTTCCTTTTTTATGTTATTTCATTGTTTGATTTAAAATATAGTTTATCAAGGTTATATATTTTTTGTTTGGCTCTAGTGCAGAACTGGCTGCTCCTTTGACTTTTTAAGTGAGACTGATGTGTACATCGACAAAGTCAAGGCAGTGCAGAATCCCAAGATTGTGCAATTCTCTCATTTTTTTTAAAGTAAAAATAGGTCGATGTGTACATGGATACTGAGTTTGGGCAATTCTTGTTATTTTGGCTTTGTGTAGTGGTGAATTTTGGTGCAAAACTAACCGCTACACAAAGCCAAAATAACAATTCAAACAACTGCACAAGCTCGGTGTCCACGTACTGCCAAAAATCGTCAATTTTTGCCATGGGCATCCATAAATATATTTTTACCAATTAATCTGAAGCTTCTGTATGATTTCGAATGAAAGGAAAAAAAAGCATTGGTAATAATATATTTATGGGTGCCTGTTCGTGAAATCGGGCGGCACATAGATACCGAGTTTGTGCAATTCTTTGAC
Organism: Stegodyphus mimosarum; assembly: GCA_000611955.2. Lineage (NCBI taxonomy): Eukaryota > Metazoa > Arthropoda > Arachnida > Araneae > Eresidae > Stegodyphus > Stegodyphus mimosarum. The sequence goes on from KK120337.1 coordinate 178,491, forward strand.
TTGCTATTTTGGCTTTGTGTAGCGGCTATTTTTGCGTCAAAAATCACGGCTACACAAAGCCAAAATAACAAGTGAAAAGAATTGCACAAACTCAGTATCCATGTACACATCAACCTATTTTCACTTAAAAAAACATAAGATAATTGCACAAACTTGGCATTGTGCACTCCCTTGACTTTGTCCATGTACACATCGATCTATTTTCAATTAAAAAGTCAAATGAGCAGCCAATTATATACTAGAGCCAAACAAAAATATATAACCTCAATAAACCACATTTTAAATCAAACAATGAAATAACATAAAAATGGAAATTCATCTTAGTACTCCACAAAGAAAATATCCACTTACCTTATTCAGAAATTCGCATGTCTTCAGTCAAACAAAATTCCTTAACAGCATCCCAAAAGTATTGGCATCACCACATAAATTCACAAAAATAAAGGTTAAAAAATATCCTCTGTAGTGCTGGTAACGTCACTTTCTGCTCTCTCGTTCTACACCAACAAATACCTACTTTACCACCGGCAGCCATTTTACAATACGCAGCACATAATACACGACACATCCTAACCGACATCCAATAATTTTCCCATCATTCAAATTCACTGCAATTATGCAACCAATTACGTCACAATAGGGTTTCCATAACATTCAACTACTCAGGTTACCATAAATAACAACTTAGTGATATCAAGGGGCACCCTTTAATATACTATAACCAAAGAAGTAAACTGACTGGTGTGTAAATGAAAGTTTACTTAGTAGTCATTATAAATGTCCTGTTTGTACGAAGGAAATGCATATGGTCAAACGTAAGGATCATTCAAATGGCTTTGTCTGACATTACAGAACATATTTTTTAATCTTATTTTTGTGAATTTATGTGGCGACAGCAGTATACAGATTCTAGTTCAAGTAATTTAAGAAAGTTTTTTGGATGCCGTTAAGGAATTTTGTGTGTCACAGAAATTTCTATATATCCGTATAGTATAGTATACAGATATATAGAAATTATATATGTACAGATATATTTCTCTATATCTGTATATATATTGTAGTTCAAGTAATTTAAGAAAGTTTTTTGGATGCCGTTAAGGAATTTTGTGTGCCACAGAAATTTCTATATAAGTTGATATTTCCTTTTTATAACACGTGTTCCCTTTTTTATGTTATTTCACTATTTGATTTAAAATGCAGTTTATTAAGATTATATATTTTTTGTTTTGATTATGTTTAGGAAGCCATTTTACTGGGGAGGGCATTGGAGGTAAAAGGAATGGTGCCAAAAAATCGTCAAGGGGTACCCTGAAATATACACTAGTGAAATAAATTAAGAGAATTTGCATATTTTATCGAATTACATGAAAAGAACTGAACTGAAGGAAAAACCACTGCTTTTAGATAAAACGCAAATCTTGTATGGCAAACACTTAATTCACGTGTGTGTAGCTGGAGCCAGCAGAAAAACAGGCTTTATAAGCACGTAGAGGGTAAGACAAATTGAGTTCGCTAGCACACTTTAGCGAATTTCTTGGTGTTATCTTGCAACAATCAGTTAAATTCATATTGGAACAGTAAAAATGAGTAACCACTAATGTTTAGATGATGGAATGAGGTGGCGAATTGTGAGGAGGCTAGAGGCAGGCCAATCGCAAGTCCAGATATGCAGAGAGTTTAATTTAAAGCCGAGCATCGTGTGTCACCTACGGAAACAGTTCCAGGATACTGGATCCACCGAGAGAAAGCCTGGGCAGGGTATTCCAAGAACCACGACAGCCAGAGAAGGTCGCTATTTGTCCATTTTAGTGACGCATAACAGAGGGGCTACAGCTTCTCAGCTCTCTCGGGACCTGTATGCAGCCACAGGAATCCATGTAACAAGGGTGACTGTTTCCAAAAGACTGAATGAGAGAGGGTTGTTTGGCAGAAGACTGGCTGTTTACGTCCCACTCACGTCTACGGACAGGCAAGTCCAATTAGCACGGTGCAGACAGCATAGTGACTGGAGTACGGAAGCAATGAGCAACCATTCTGCTCACCGACGATTCCCGTTTTAGGCTAAACACTGATTCTCGCTGTACTTTCATATGGAGAGAGCCAGGGACCCACTACCTACCTTCCAATGTTCACAAAATCAACAATTATGGCAGTGTAATGGTTTGGGCAGGCATCATGTTGAATAGCCGTACACCTCTCCGCATCTCTGACAGAGGCTCTGTGATTGGTGTAAGGTATAGGGGTGAGGTCTTGGAGCCCTATGTTTGCCTTTTTCAGGGTGCAGTGGGCCCCGAGTTCATCTTACAAGACGATAACGGGAGGCCACATAGAGCTCTTCTGGTTGACGAATTTCTCGAGAGTGAGGATATTCGCCGGGTGGATTGGCTAACCAGGTCTCTAGGCCTCAACCCTATAGAGTATGTCTGGGTCGCTCTGGGGAGGGCAATTGCAACTCGCAACCCCCTTCCGAGAACCATCCAAGAACTGAAAACAGCGTTGCTGAATGAGTGGGACCAACTGCCACAGGCACTGATAAACTGCCTTATTTTCAGTATGACATAATGCTGCGAGGCCTGTATGGCTGTAAGAGAGGACCATACCCCCTATTAACCCATTTATTTTGTGTTTTCTGCAACTGCTGTTTCAGACCTTCAGTCTCCCATGAATGTTACACATGAACATGAGTATCTATTATAACTGCTAAATGTTTATTTTACTTGCATTATATCAGCCTATGTTTACACGAAATTTTATTAAAATCTGTCTAGTAGTTCTGATGATTGTACATCAAATATGAAAATTCTCTTAATTTATTTCACCAATGTATTTCTGCCCTTGTAAACATTATTTTAACTATTAATTTTATAAATATGTATAATCTGGTAAAACTGCATATTACGGGCCAGTTTGGCACATTTTCGAAAAGTCGCCACGCGTTTTAGAATATCACTAACTCATCATATCGCCATATTATATGGTTGCGAATTTGAATGAATCCTGTAAACATGCAAAAAATTGATCATGTAAACATATCTAAAACAGAAGTGCAAGCAAAACAACGATAAAGTATTTGAAGGTGTATAACTATGTATTTTATGGCATCAACAATATTAAAACTTTTCATAATATATACAATTTTTAAGACAGTAGCAAAACGGAGTAAAACATTTTAGCACGAAATTTAAGAAACTGTAATAAGCAGTAAATCAGCAATAAATGACCGGAAAGCATCGATTTATATTTAATCTAAAACTTTAAAAAAAAATGATAAAATTCAAAATTTCGATCTACTGAAACATGAGCAATAGTATAGTAAAAAAAACTAAAAGTGGTTAAACAATTTTAGCTACGTAATTTATATTTTTACAATCAATTTTTATTTATAATAAATAGTAGAAACTTGCATTTGTTTATATCCACACTAAAATGTAACAATACAATGGAGATGAAATTCAAAATGACGTGCTCATTTCAACCATGTGCTTAACCACATATAATAGACACACACCTCCATTCACACAAATCTGTTGCATCTTTCAAGTAATTTCATACTATTTTTACACTTAGGACATTCTTATATTTTCACAATCAAACCATAATTCATAGAATCGTCATCGTTTCGTCCAAGCCCTTGGTGGCAGTTGTTGGACCGGTTTCTGCCCTCTTCGCTGCTAGGAGTTCAAAGGTGAAGGACAGGCTTCAGCCTGTCTTTTCACCGACTGTTTCTTCACCTACCACCTCGCTTCTTGATGCACGTTTAACTTTCCTGAAAAGTCCGATGATGTGTTTCCTGATTTATAGAAAGCCAACTGTAGTTTTTTTTTATTGAATATATTCATTCTACATGCAGTTTCTGAAAATTCATCCAGCATGGAATGATATTTTTTAAGCTAGAATCATGAACGATCTCATTGTGCAATTTAAGACTCATCCATTGTCTACCGCCACGTGGTGCACTGCTCTAAATTAATTCACTGGCAGAAGCTTCAAAATTAGAAGAAATTTCAAGACAAGTTCAAGTATATAAAATATTTTTTACTACATATGGTGCCGTGACAAAAGAAATAACTTAAAATTATTTAGTTCCGGTTGAGAATTCAAATAAAATGTGTGACCTATAATATATTTGCTACACATATGATTTATATTG
>KK120339.1:0-40343 GCA_000611955.2 Stegodyphus mimosarum
GCATCGTGTTTTCATCGGATACTCTCAAATCTACGAACCCGTATAAACGCAACAATATTATTTAGCTAGCATAATTTATCTTGTATTAGAAATGTCGGAAAAAAAGTCTGTTTAATGGGGACGTAAACAGGTGATCAATAACTATTAATGTTCAACAATGTTTTTACATTGTGTACAGAGAAGGTTTTGATTGATTTCATATGCTGATTTATTACAATAACTTTACTGCTCAAAGTTTGAGTTATATTGTAAAATGAAACAATAAAATGATGGATTTACTTTCGTTTAATATTTATTTAATATTATTTATTATTTAATTTCATTTAATCTTACTACCAAATCTTAAAATGTATAAAAGAATTTTAAAGTTATATTTATTCTCTATTTTTTATTCTCATTTCTATGCCATATCCAGTTTCACATGCTCACTTAATTCGATTTGTTAGAGAATCGGGGGCTTACTGGTGTATCATAATGATGTTGTTTTAAAACGTGAGAGTATTAAAGAATTCAGTTTGAAAGAAAATTAAAAATTAGAAAATTCTTGTTTGCTTAAGTTAGAAAAAAAAACACTTCTCTCCATTTGAAATCATGAAATCTTTTATGCAAACACTATTGAAGGTTCTAGTTGAACATTTCGGTACTTTTGACATTATTGTGATTAATACGGCATACTTACAGATTATATACAAGCAGCTGTCAGAAGTAGGTTTTAGATATCGTTTCTTTATGTCTTCGAGTTATGAATGGTTGTCCAACCAAGTGGTCAAATGAGAGATAGAATTCTCAAAAGGCTATTTATTATAAGTTAATGATAATCTTACATTTTAACTGCTGAAATTTCATCCAGGTGATAAGAATCAAAGTTTCAAACAATCAAGAAGAAATGAAAATCTTCCCAATAGTTTATTAGGGTATTATTATATAATTATTTTGGGTGACAGATGTATCTCACTTGTAGATTCTTAGAACGTTTAATCGAACTTTAATTCTAGCAGACCGAAATTGAGAAGATAAAACTTATTACGTAACGTTCTTTCACTACCGACTCGAATCAAAACATATCCCTGAACTGATACTGTAAGATTCAAAAAGTTGGCAGCACTCTATTGAAGAAAAAAAAAACAGACGATTTTTCTTTTTATATAATGTATTTGGATTGAAATAAGTAGTTCAGCGTTACTGATAAGGAACGTTTTTGGTTTTGTAAAAATAAAAGAAGAGTTTTTGATTTCTATCAGATTGTTAAGATTCCAATAAAACTCAATAAAACGCTTATTGATAATGATTTGATTTAACTTAATAAATGAATATCTATTAAACAAGAATGAAATAACTTAAAGGCAATTAGCAGAAGCAATTGATAAATAATTAAGGAATACAAATCTTTATAAACTAACAATTCTGGATGCCTTTCTTAATATGTTTATGAGCGAATATCTGAGTATGAAAACTAATATGAATCTTTCTCTTTCAGAAGCATTCCATAATCCAGAGCATGTAATAAACTACCCACGTAAGTAGTAGGTTTTTTAAATACTTTAATCTGTGTTTGAGTAATTTTAAAAGATTGCATTTCCTTCTTGAACAAAGATAAAATTAGCTTGAATAATTTTATATAAGGTAAAACATACGAGGGTTATCTACTTACTCCTAGTTGAGAGCTGATTTAGAATTCCTTGGTGGATAGAGCCGAGGTCCTATATGTTACCTGACCATACTGTCAATCTCTTAATTATTATCCTGATATAATTACTAAACAGAAGATATTAGAAAATTATGACTCATTTGCACTGATACACTGATTTGTGTTTAAGATATACAGAGGTTGTTCACACATTCTTGTAAAGATTTTGCAAAGATTTATATATAAACAAACCTTAGAATTTTATTCACCAATACGTTTATTCTGATAGCCCTTTTATTGAACTATCATATTATATCTTGATTTCGAAGATAAAAGTTCTTTTCTTAAAACATCAAGGTTGATTTTATTCCACTCCTCCTTCACAATGTTCCAGAGTCCCTCCAATGTTTTGGGATGCCGCTTGTAAAGAGCTTGTTTTAAAAGTTCAGATTGTCAGGACTCTGTGTTCGATGCATATTCTTGGCAAACATCTTCGTGACAGCTTAAAGTCCTGATCTGGAACAGGGAGCTCAATGCAGCTATGTTCTGTGGTAGAATAACTGTGGTTAAGTGGTAGAAGAACTACACTTGAAAAGGATTTAAAATCCTCTTTTATTAAATCACAATTATTTACAACCACTTCCCAACTCGGGAGGGATACAGAAAATAGAGACCGCGCTTGGGTCTAAAATGAACAATCAAATTAATTTAAGCTAAAACTAAATAGAAATTAAATAGTCGTTGCTCACAGAGCTATAACGCGAGGTTGGCCTCTAAACTAAATGGTGCGTAGCAAGATTTAACTAATACTGACGCACTTGGAATTACTTCAATAAGCAATCACGTAAAAGCGCTACGGCTTAGAATTTAAATACTAGCTAGTCAGGCGAACGTTGAATAGAGTGACCGTGGTCTGAGACTAAAAGCTCTCTCACACTGAGAGGTTCCTACCTCTTGCTTAAATACTCCTTGGCTCCACTTCAAACTAGCATAAAGCTGAAACGCGCGCTTATTCTAACGGGAAGTTGAAATGAGAAGGGATAGAAAAAGGCAAATTAAAATAAAACTTTGTTAGTTTAACTAAAACCTTAGCAGATGAACATTAATCCACAAGACACACATCAGGGTACTTCAGTGGGAGGCATTTAAATGGAATAGCTTCAATTCCGTTCTCATTTTTTCAAAAAAATAGAGCAGTAGATTTAGAGGTATGGCTTGGAGACTTATGCTAATGGAACCTAACACAAGATTGTTTGGATAAAAGATGGAATTTATTCTTTAAAAATAGGCGTTAAAACATATTTTTGATAGTAATCTGAATTAATTTTGACATTTTTTTCTACTTTTCTTATTTTAATTGTTCCGTTATAAGAGAATTCAATAATAACCATAAAACCTTTAGAAAAGCTTTCCTTGTTTTCTCTGAACCAATATATCAAGTCTTTTTCTCCTCTTTTTCGGTAGTAAATGGATCTTTTCTATTGCAATCAGATGAGTATATGCAAGCCTCATCAATTGTAACTATACATTTCGACTTTTCACCTACCAAATAATTTTCATACAACAGTCTGCACATAGTCTTACGCCTAGAAACATATTTCGGCGTTAGGTAATGAACATCATGTTTTTTTTTTGTTTTGATAACTTTAAATCACATTTCATAATTTTGTTCACAGTTCCTATAGAACTATTTAAAGATTTTGCAATAGCTCTTTGAGGGGCTGGATTTTCCTTTAAAACATGAGACTTTAATAAGAGCTCCACGTACCTTTGTTGGGTATGCATTTTGTGCCTTTTTCCCAGTCAGATGTAAACATTAACTTTTCTTTCCTTTCATATTAATTATGTCACTTATGTGTAGAAATATTAAAACCATTCTTTTCATATCTTTTTTTAATAACTGAATAAGAGTATTTCTTTTCGGGCAGTGCAAAAATATAGCCTTCGATCCATTGTTTATTTTTCAGCGACATTTTAAAGAAAAGAATGTTTTTAATGCTGTAGACAATAATTAATCTTATCCCAATTTGATGCGACCCACGTTTGCATTTTTTAAATTAATATTTTAATTGATGAAGATAATCAAAGTCATTACAAAAATGTGTAAACACCCTATGTATAAAACGCACTGTGTACAGGATGAATTCAGATGCTCAAAATTACAATGTGTAGATATAAATCAAGCGTTTCAGTAGCTGAAAAGAACAATGCATAAAATTTAAGCTTTTATGAAAAAATGTGTACACCACATGACTTCCTTGTATGGAATATTAGATTATACGCAATTTTCCAGCATTTCATTTAAACACATTGAATTAACAGTTAACGAATTTTGAATTAAATCTACTTCGTCGATGGCGCATAAACCGCAACAGAATAAATGCACTCTTTAAAAATCACTCTATTTATTTACCATAGCAACACTTCGGCGCTAAACACAGACGATTTCATAGACGATTCAGCGCAGCCAACCAAATGCCCATGAGCTACTAATTAATTCCATTCTCACTTCGCGGTAAGGCTAAAAAAAAAATCAAAATATTTTCATTGAAAATTGAAAAATATAGGAAAATATAAAACACCAAGTACAGTTAAAACAATTAAAAAAAAGATTTTTACAATTAAAATTACAATTTGCACGCAAAAACAAGCTAATAACTTAAATGATAATTCCAGAATGTATCAAGCATAAATTTAATTCGCGATAATCAAAGAAGACGTTACTTTGTTGTTGCGAAGCTTAGTTTCTCTAGATTGGCAACACATTCACTATTCTGCTAAGCTTGTAAACGACTATGGGCGCAATCATAACCAAAAATTAGGCTTAGCCACACTTAAAAAACTTTTAAATTGTTGATAATTGCACAAATATTGCAGCAGGTTAACTAAAGGCATGAAATCTTAACCGAAAGATAAGAACAACATAACTTGATCATTTTTAAAGCAAAAAATGCACAATTTACAAACATATAAGAATAAAGAAATTGAGCTAACTGAGCCGAGTAACAGAGTGGATATATATATACATATATTTATATACTTTTGGTGCGGCCAACTGCAACCAAAATGCGAGGTGCACATCTACATGTTATAGCAGTCCTGTATACAAAACTTCAGCGTTCTGAAGCTAGTCGTTTTTGAGTTATGCAAAATACATTCATACATACGTACGTACGTACGTGCAGACGCCACGAAAAAATCTCTTCAGAATCCATTTTAAATCAGTTTTATAATTTTTTGGGGGAAAAAGAGTCCTTAGGTTTAGATATTACGCAAAAACATAGTTAAATTGCATTCGATAGCGGTCAAAATGGGTACTTTCGTTAAAATATGAGACTCGAAATTTTTCGCGATTACAATACTTCCTTTTTACTTCGTACAAGGAAGTAAAAACTTACCTTATAAAGTATGTTCTTGTAACTATAAAAATTGAACAAAAATAGGTAGCAAAAAGTAATTATAAACGTTGATTTTTACAGGTTTCCAAGTAGGTTATACTCACGTATACGAACTATGGTTAAACGCGACGGCTGGAGTATTAGGGTTGAGTCCCCAAGTGTCCAAAGTGGCCCAGAAAATGGATGTCAAAATCTTCGCCCAAAGTGAGAAGGTTCTCATCATTTCGGTAAGTTTTCTCGGAGCTCTCTCATAAACTTTTAATTTATACCTATTAATGATGAATACGTCACATCAAGCGCCATGTTTTAATTTAAGTAAAAGAACACTATGCTAATTAAATTTTAAAGAATTTAAGATTAAAAAAAAACTGAAAGTTTTCAGATTTTATATTACGAGCAAAGGGGCTTTTTTTAACGTTCTGCGCGTTACCAAATATCATGTTCTTCGCACTTAAATTATAAAATTCAATTCAACAGCAATATCACAAAATAATTTACGATGAGCACATTTTAGAATTTGCGATACACAGTCTCGCGCGCTGGAGATAGAAGCGTTTTTTCCCCCTCCGTACAGTGTTGCCATTGCTCGCTTTGAAATCGTTGAGTTTCCTAATCATCAAAAATTCGTTAAAGTTTTACAAAATATGAAATGGATAATAAAACGAATACCAAATTTGGGCTTCCAGATGCCCATATTCGGGTGGAGGACAACGTTAGTCAAAATTTTATGGCTCTAGGTATCTAGACTACTGTTTCTTCTAATTGATTTTGCAAACATGAATGGAGTCCTGAGTAGGAACATGGAGCTTACTAAAAACTATGTTCGTGCGTGTGTAGAAGACAACAGAGATAAGAAGGGTTCAAATTAACCCTTTATTTCTTTATCGATTTTACAGACGTTCCCGCACTTCGGGATGCAAAAACCAACCACTCGTGGTTTGAACGTAAAAAAATATAAGACTACTAACTAACTAAAATTTAAATAAGAGCTTTTAATATTTTACTCAGATGACTAGCACTAAGACTGGCCCTTTTAAATCACTACGTCTGTAGTACGCAAACTGCGAAAAACTACAATACGTCTTTAACTTTCAAGAGGATTTAACCCTCTGGCTTTAAAGAGAGACAGTCACTGATAGCAAGCTCGCGTGAAGCCTCGTAGCAAGAGAGCTCTCTCTCCTTCTTTCTACTCTTGGCAAAAAGCCACAACTTAAACACTTCAGCGCTAGCAAGTACAATTTGCATAAACATAGTCACGCGTTAATTCTGACTGGAAGCGGAAAATAAAAGATGATAGTAAAGTTTAAAATAAAATAAACGTTAGTGAACTTAAAATCCTTACATATGTACCGTTGTTTTATCACAATGCGAGAAACATACGTGCATTTACGCAGATTCATCATTATTTAATTTCTTTAAATATAATACAGGGAGATATTATTTGGTCGCAACAATTTGAAAAGAGATACGTGGTTTATAGTGATTCGACGCAAAATGCGAAAACGAAATTAATAGCCCTTCTGGACTATAGACCTTTGGACTAGAAGCAGAGGCACAAGCAGCCTGTTAAATTAATGCTATACTGGATGAGCATAAAGACTTTCTCTAATTACGAAGCATTTATTCGAAATAACCGCGAAGACAGGTATGCGCATTTTTAATCATGGCATACAGCAGACGATACTTATGTGATCACGTTCGTCCACATCTATTTTGGTTAACTTTAACGGAAGGATAACTTGAAACGATAAGATAAAATATTTTTCTAAAAAGCAATGAAATTTGACTAATTTAACACGAATATAACAAAAAAACATATAAATAGGTATTTTCACAGCGTTTTAATCAGGCAAATTTGAAAGTTTAATTGTAACTGTTCAAAATGTCTTTAACGCAAAAGTTCATTTATGAACTGTTCATAATGTTTCTGGAAATTATTTGACCGACGTTATATTAGTAATCGGAGAATATCACTCATTGGAAAAAAAACATTCCACTGTTAGATTTAAAACTAGGCAAATAAAACAATCTTAGTTGGTTTAGATGATTTCAGGGAATTTCTTTGTTTCGAAAGGAGAACATCAATCTTAGTTTTGTGTAAATGTTTCAAGGAATTTTTCGAAAAAAAGAAATCTGCTGAAATTATTTTGTTTCTAAGAAGGAAAGACCTATGTTTAATGGCCATGAAGTTCGGTAGAGTTACTCAAAATCTATGTCAAACTCTTACTTTTCTGCCTAAATTTAAATGAATGACTAAAATCCAAACGAAGCTATTTGGTCACTTAATCTCTCACTTGACGAAACTTCTCTGTCACTGGAAATTTTTATAATGTATTTTGAATTTATTTAACGACGTTACGTCAGCTTAAAACAAACTTATTATATAATTTACTTATATTAACTGAATTGTTGATCACAATAAATGAGGTATTTTCTATGGTTTCGTACGCAAGCAGACTGGACGTTCTCTGACAATATCCGAATGATAACATTAACAGCAACTGCATTAAGCGGCATCTACTTTAGTTTTACATTTCTAGGGTATTTTTTTTTTCATTAGGCAATATTGCGCTAAGGAAAAGTTAGTAAAAAACTGCTTTGAAGAAAGAAGAAAATTTACCATATTTTGTAATATCATGGAGCTATAATGCCCATCAGTGTGGTTTAGAAGTCGTATGAAACCAATTTTCGAAATGGTAAAAACATCAGGAATTAATACGAAAAGTTTCAAAGAAGCTTGAAACACTGGTGACGTTCCAAGAAGTGGCAAAGCCGACTGTGAGTGATAAGATTCTTTACAGCTTTCGTGAAGAGAGCAGAGTGTAGGGTTTTCGTTAGTTCAATTAACCTATTATTCAAGTTTTTGTTATCTTTTCCGAACTCCTCGACTTCCCCTCGCATTTCCTCGCCAGGATGCAAATTTAAAGTTGAGTAAAGTGAGTGTTTAAACGGATGAATCTTGAAGTTTATTCAGAGCATGTTTTCGTTAGCCAGCGCACGTTTCTTTTCCGACCTTACTGTTACAAGGAATAGCTGATACGCCTTATTGCCATTTGAATAATTAACACGCCGGGTAGGTTTGTTGAATCAATCTACGTTAGCCGTACCTTAAGTTTCTAGTTCAAAAATACTCTCTTTAGGCTTGAATTGTTCTGTGTTACAACGCTTAAGTTCCATTGCAAGTAGTCGGTGTTATTGTAAAGCACGAAGTACGTGCCTTTCTTTTCACAGTTGAAAATAATAAAGGGTTATTTTCACCTTTCTTCTATGCTGGTATTATGTCACGCCCGTGCGAGAAGTCGCCAGGTTCATTAGTAGGATCTAGTTTAGTTGGCGTGGCCAAATAGAATTAGATCCTATAAGAGGACATATCAAGAACTGAGGCTTCGCCAAAAATGCTCGTCTATTGATACTTTGAACGCCCTTAATTACAAGAGTTTTTCGAAGTATATTTTTGTAATAAAGAGGGAATTTATGTTTACTGTATTAATACAGGCATTCAAAAAGGGATAAAACGGCTTTATTTTATTGAACATTGATCCTAGACGTACTGCTCTTTACTTCTAGTTACAAAGATTTTCATAATTGCACAGTTTTGTAAATTGCACAGTGCAATTACCATTGCACAGTTTTGTAAATTGCACAGTGCAATTACCATTGCACAGTTTTGTAAATTGCTCACAGAGATCTGTGAGGAAAGAAAGCTAACCCTTTAAACAATCCTCATGTAAAATGTGATCTTATTAAAAAAAAAGTCTGCTCACTTAGAATCCAAGTGAAAATTTTGCAATATACGTATTCGAGGGAAAAAATACAAATTTATCTCATATTCTTTGCTATATTCTTTGCTTATTAGAAACTTAATTTCAAAACTGATGTGAATAAAATTAGGGAGCAGATAGAAAACAAAATTTAGTCGTTTGGGGGTTAATGGTACAGTACTGCGTAAAATGGTAATTGTTATTAAATTTTAAACTGGTCCATTGAATTTATGTATTAAAAACATCAGCGATTTTTTCAAAGTGTGGAATTTTTGCTTTTTTCTGATTGAAACATGATATTTTATCAACAGAAAATTTTGCATTTATTCATGAAAAAGAGATGTTCAGGTAATGCATTCATTGATAAACAGAGTTAAGGAAGACGTAGCTTTTTATCTGCAGAGCGAAATAATCCTTAATAGTAATTTTCATGGCCTCGTTCGAATGGAATATTAGTCCTTTCAAGGACTATGAGATCCTGATAACACGAGGGCTTACATAATTTGATCTTGTTTCAAAGATTAACAAAACCTTTCATTCTCATGGCATTTACAATCGGAAAACTGAAACCAGATAAATTTATACTAGTTTAAGTCTTTACGCAATAAAAAATCCTCTCTGTAGACTGATATGGACATATTTGACAACAACGATATGATCAATTACCATTTTACCATTTTTTCCAAAATAATTAGCATAAAGTTCTAAGTGAAAACCTTTGCTGTCACGATCACAGTCTTTACGTTTATTCATTTCAAACATAAGACACATATCAGACATAAAAAAATATTTTAGACGCTTAATGAAATTTTTTTTATCTCCCTCTATCGATTTATGTTATTGATTATTAATTATTTATTTTATTGACCCGTTTATTATAGAATCGTGCCATATATATTTTATTCTTTAATTGACAATGACCATTATACACAATTTGTAAAATTTTAATTTATACCTTTGTAGCTATTTTAATTTAATAATAAATCAGACCATTTACGGATCGCGTAATGGCAAACCGCACATTGAGTTGATCAATGTTAACGAATTTCGCTTACTGCGCATGCTCAATAGTGCACCGTTGGCGTGGGAGGAAATACTGGCGAATAAAAATAAACAACCCTAGCCTGTTCGTCATGTAGGCCTTAGCGACTCTTTGCGATTGCAATACTATGGACACTTTTTTTGTGCTTTTTGCACTTGCTTCTGTTTCGTTTCATTTTGGTTTATTTTGTTCATAAACATTACATTTAGCATTAGTTATTTGTAATAATTTCTTTGGCTTTCATTCAGTAATTTAAACTAGATATATTCCTTAAGCTGTTTAAAGTATTTATGAATGGAACGCATGGTAAATAATCGATTGCTTTTATTCCTCAGAAGTACAATCAATAAACATTCAGCTCAAGTACAATCAAGAAACAACATCATGTAGTGTTTCCTGTTTTGTAATCCTTCTTTAACGAAAATTTGGAGAGTTTACAATCGATATTTACACTCTTAAGTAATGAAGCAAAGTACAACCTAACAAGTTTTAAAACCCCGAATTGTTTACGTCCAGATAACAGAATATCAACCATATACCATATTTATCTTCTTTTAAAATTACGCCAAAGTCGTAAGTGCGCCAAATTCTCTTCTGGGCATGCGCAGACCCTTTAAACAATCAGTGTTATTATTTTATTATTATTATTATCAATTATTATTTCATTCAGTGTGCATAATTCGTTTAACATTGTTCAAATGAATGTGCGGTCTGCCATTACGCTTACGGGATCATATTACGAAAATTATTATTCAGTCTAAAAAACTGTAATTTTTAAAATATAGCCAATGGGAATTTCATGTATATAAATTATTTTATGACTATATTTTTTGTATTACGAAGAGTATATAATAATACAGTGAATTCTTTTATATTATCAATAGATTGAAAGATATTCTTCTGCTGACGTTAGTGCCATCGCAAGTGACTCTGAACCCATTGCACTGAAGTCAGACAGACGTCTGGAACATCTATTGAGTATACCCATAAAAGTCGTTTTGGAAAAGGGAAAGGTAAAGTGTGGTTGTTTTTTTTTATTAATTTCATTATATATATTGAAATGCAAAGAACAGAAATCAATCTATAACTAATTTCAGTGTTATGTGCATTTTAAATTAATGTCGCAATCAAACTTAGTTACTACTTTGACAAAAAAAAATATGAAAATTTCCAACTGAAATAAATGGGTTCCGCAACGTATGAGCAAATTCTTATTCTTAATAAAAAAGCTAAATTTAGAGAGCGAAAATTTTATCTGTGACACATTAGTATCTAAGACAAAAGTTAATTAAAAGTGAAGCTATAAGTGCCCGATACTCCGATGCTTCCGACAAATTCTGATCTTCATATTTAACGACGCGTCTGGAAATTTATTTGAAAGTACTTTTTTCGACTGACCTTGCTCGAAAAACGATGTATGAACGATGACTTTTTTTCCGCTCGTCTGCAATGAAAAAAAAAAGAAAGGAAAATAGTTTGCTATAAATTGAGAAGTTCGCCATCTTTGGCGCAAACTGAATAAGATGGACCAAGATAAATTTTTAAATTTCTTCATAAATTTCTCAGCAAAAATGACAAAATTTAATATCTACGCATAATTTGAGTCGTAGAATCGAAATATGGGAAAAAAAATTGGCCCGTCATTTCAGAAAAAGTCCGATTTTGTGTCAATATGCCTATGTTAGAACAATGCTATATATAAATCTAATATACATACTAAGTCACGCTTTCGAAACATGAAAAACGCAATTTGAATTTCGTCAATCGGCCCAGTAGAACGGGAGATATATAACTGCCCTACCCTCCCTTTTTTTTTTTCTTTGCTCAGTGTACAAGAACTGGAATTAACAAAAACAAAGCTTTCGCTAACTTTTGAGGAGAACAACAACATAATTTTTAATACAATAATATAACAATAACTTGCAAATAAAGGGCTGAACGTTTTTCTGCTCTTGGCTATTAATCACATCATACAGATGCTGTTCGCACATTTTTTAGACGATGTAAATTGTATTCACAAAACTAAATTACATAAAATTCTCGTGTTTTAAATGTTCTATTTGATATCCTTTATTCTGAACTATCTTTCGACACCGGAATTTCCAAGATAATAATGCCTTTTAAAGTGTCAGAAGAGGTATTCGATCCCATTCCTCCCGAACAGCTTTCCAGAGTCCCGTTAGGGTTTGGGGACAACGTTTGCATAATGCAGTTTTTAAAAGTCAGAAAGCACAAAAATCCATAGGTGAAGGGTATGGCCTCGACCGCAGCTTTTTGTTCCATTTCTTTTAGGAAATTTACAGTGGATTTTGATGTGTGACTGCTAGCTTTGTCCCGATGGAGTCTCACAGATGGATGGCACTGTGGGTAAAGCGATAATATTTCATTTAGAAAAATGATCGATAAAATATGTTCCTGATATTATTTGGAATTAATCTTGACATTTTTTTGCACGCTCTTTATTTTGAACTTGCCATTATAAGAAAAACCAGCAACGATCATGAATCCCATGGAAAAACTTTCTTTCGATTCTTTGAACCATGTACTTAAAAATTTCTTCTGTTCTATTTGACATCCCTTATTCTGAACTATCTTTCGTCAGCGCAATTTCCAGGATAATAATGCCTTTTGAAGTTTCAGAAGAGATATTCTATCCCATTCCTCCCGAACAGCTTTCCAGAGTCCTGTTAGGGTTTTGGGATAATGCAGTTTTTAATAGACCGAAAGCACAAAAATCCATAGGTGACACATCGGAAGATTTAGTAGGTATATCGGTGAAGGGTATGGCCTCGATACCAGTTTTTTGTTCCATTTTTTTTAGGAAATTCACAGTGGATTTTGATGTGCGACTGCTGGCTTTGTCCCGATGGAGTCTCACAGATGGATGGCACTGTGGGTAAAGCGATGGTATTTCATTCAGAAAAATGGGTGATAAAATATGTTCCTCATAGTATTTGGAGTTAAATCTTGACATTTTTTTGCACGCTCTTTATTTTTAACTCGCCATTATAAGAAAAACCAGCAACAATCATGAATCCCTCATAAAAACTTTCTTTCGATTCTTTGAACCATGTACTTAAAATTTTTCTCCCCTTTTATGATAATAAATGGCTCTTTTTTTGTTACAATCATTTAAGTACACCCATGCTTCATCTATTGTGACAATTGTTTTCCATTATTCTTTGGATAAGTGTTTCTCGTATAGAATTCTGCAGCGTGTTCGGCGTCGAGCGATATGCTTTGGAAGAAGACGATGCACATTGCGTTTTTTCGCTTTCTTAAGATTTAAATCGACGTTTATCATTTTGTTTACAGTGGGCACCGAGCATTTTAATGATTTTGCAATTGTCCTTTGACTAGGGGGATTTTCGTTTAACATTAAACAACGTACCTTTGTAATAGTCGAAGATGTTCGTTTTTTCCTCGGATACTTGTTTGGAATGTTTGTCTCACTCAAGGCTCCAATTTGACGTTTTTTTCCTTTCTTGTGGATATTACCTATCGACCCTTTAGATATCACAAGACCATGACTCTCACATCGTTTTTGGATAGCGGAGTATGCATATTTCTCTTCGGAAAGAGCGTCAATGTAGCCTTCGAACCACTGCTTTGTTAAATTCGCCATTTTGAATAAAAACAAAACTTTCACGCCGCAGACGATGATTTTGACTTTTAAAAACATAGTACAATTGCAATTACTTCTTTTGCAGCAAACGATTTTTTATTACCGCTTACCAAAATCGTCTAAAAAATGTGCGAACAGCCTCTGTAGCTAACCCATGTAAAAATTATCTTCGACCTACGAGAGGACGCTGTGTTTCTTGGCCCCCATCGAAATTTTACACCGTAGCTCACACAGATGGATCGATATGGAGAGGCTTATAACAGCAAGAAAAAGTAAACAAAGTATTGTTGTATTATACAACAAGCTTTAAAGTTAGCGTAACAGAACTACAACTTAAATCTCCTCTATAAGTTCAAGATACAAGACTACAAATTACAAAATGCTTTATTTTAGAGGTAGCTAGTTGACCTTTTTGCAGTAATTAAATTTTTGAATTTACGAGTAAATATTTTTTTGCTTAATTTCGTCTATCCCGGGATTGTAATTCTTCTAACGATTAGTCATCTTTGAAGAATACGTACCTGTTGGAGATGCTGGCACTTCAAATAAAAAATCGAACTGGAATTAATATTTCCATTCTCTCTAAGAAATGAAAGCAGCGGTTTAAATTAAGCAGAACATTCTGATAACGTATTCTGATATATAGTTTAAACGTTAAAAATGTTTAACGTTTTTAATTAGTATAAAATATAGTTCATTTGGTTTATTTGAATCATTTAGGTTGAAAGCTATACATTGGATCCCAACGAAAGCTTGTTGTCTCAGAAAATCAAAAGGTCGGTCCTTCGTCAGCTTGAACTGGATCTTGACAGTCTTCCAGATTCGAGAGAAGAGCTACAGGGACCACTTAGATACAATATCACTAGGGTAAGTTCCTTACATTTTAAAGCAATGGTTTGCCATTTTGTAATGTTTAAAATTAGACTACACTTAGTTTTACACTAGCCAGGAGGCTTAAAATAATTATTATAAAAATGAAAAAAAAATATATAATGCATTTGATGAATACAGTTAATGTAAGTTTATAGCTGCAGCTAGTCTCTACATATAATAAAACAAAGAGTCTGTGTGTGTGTGTGTGTGTGTGTGTGTAGATAGGTAATTTGGTACATAGGTGTATCTACACAAGAGCCAGTGCACCTCGAAGCGATTTTTTCAAAATTCGAATTAGAATTTTTTTTGTTTTATGTTTTGTGACCAAATCGCGTCATTTTGAGACATAATGGGCTACAGGAAAGCGAGATTTCACTCTATACATTTCATTTTTACATCGTCGTGAAGCTTAGACACTTAGCTATTTTACGAACTTAAAATAACTTTCGTATTTCAATAAATCGATTAAATACGAATTTATTTAGGAAGGTGAGCTTAACACCTTTTCGGCGGAATTTTAAAAAAAAAAAACTTATTTTAAAAAATGTGCCGTTTATTTTCCTTTGATTTTTGGACACGTTGAACTTTAATCCTTTCGACTCCTTTTAAAAAAAGAATTTTGGAAAAATAATAATATTTTGTATTTTTTAAAAATTTTTTAAATGAAGCTTCCGAATACACTTCTCACATCTCAGATATTTTAAAATGTAGTTTTGGCAACAATTTTCCTTTCTTATTGTTGTTGATAGATTTTTGATGAAATTGCATCATTTTGAATAGTTTCATTCTTTTAAAAATTTCGGTTTGGCAACAATTTTTCATCGTATTTCTTATGTTACTGTTTTTAAGAGACTGAAAAGTTTAAGAAATTAAAAAGTTGTTTCTTTTTGCAACGGTAAATTGTTTAATTACTTTATTAGGATAATTAACATTTGTATCAAGGGATATTGCTTATTTCATTGTAATATTATGTTTTAATTATATATAATTTTAATTATAAAAAAGTTTTGCAAGATATTTTTTAATCTGTTTAAGTTCTTAATCTGTTTATACCATTTGAGTTCTTAAGATTTTGCAAAGGGAAGTTGGTTAATTTATTTATTAGGATAAGTAGTATTTGTATTAAGGGATACTGCATATTTCATTGTCATTTTTTATATATATAATACATTTTTATTGATTTCTTTTTTGATAAAGTTGTTCTGCAGAGTAAAATTCTGCGCGAAGTGTTTTGTTTTTTGAGTTTGTTTCATGTTATTTTTTGCTTATTTCATTGTTTGTGAGATATTAAGTTTGTAAGACGTTTAAAAGCCAGACGAAGGCTGGCCGCATAGCGGCTAGTAATTAATAATATTAAAATGAATCTGCTTCTGTTATTTTTAATGGCTTTTTAATGCTCAAAATTTGGTTGCTGTGGGTGTTGACATTTGCCACAATGTGAGGAACATACATACGTATATAGAATACATACAAATTCTTCATTATTTAATAATAGTAAAGATAAACGTTAATAGTATAAGTCTCTACGTGTTTCAAAAGCTGGTTTGTTCGCTTCAAGAAGTAAATTTTGCAAAAATTTTCGCATAAAGCTGTATTTCAGTTAGTTTTAAATTTAAAATGGTGAATGTCTCTTACATCGATTAACTTTTTAATAACCCTAACACTGAAATAAATATGTATCACGCCTAATGGTTGGATTGCTAAATTTTTCAATTTGCGATCAACTTTAAGATAGAAAACATTTTCCTATTTCATGATACTAAAAAAGACATAATTATTTTAAGATTGCTTGATAACTCAGCGTAAAATAACTCAGCATAAATTATGTCAGGATGTCAGGACTGTGTGTTCTGTGCATATTCTTGGAAAACGTCTTCGTGACAGCTTAAAGTCCTGATCTTGAACAGGGAGCTGAATGCAGCTATGTTCTGTGGTAGAATACTGTGAATAAGTGGTAGAAGAACTACAATTCAGAGGGATTTAAAATCCTCTTTTATTAAACCACAATTATGCACAGCCACTTCCCAACTCGGGAGCGATACAGAAAATAAAGACCGCACTTGGGTCTAAAATGAACAATCAAATTAATTGAAACTAAGGCTAAATAGAAATTAAGTAGTTGTTGCTTACAGAGCTAAAAATGCGAGGTTGGCCTCTAAACTAAATGGTGCGTAGCAAGATTTAACTAATACTGACGCACTTGGAATTACTTCAATAAGTAATCACGTAACAGCGCTACGGCTTAGAATTTAAATACTTGCTAATCAGGCGAACGTCGAACAGAGTAACAGTGGTCTGAGACTAAAAGCTCTCGCACACTGAAGGGTTTCTACCTTTCATTTAAATATAAGTTGGCTCCACTTCAAACTAGCATAAAGCTGAAACGCGCGCTTATTCTAACGGGAAGTTGAAATGAGAACAGATAGAAAAGGAAAAATTAAAATAAAACTTTGTTAGTTTAACTAAAACCTTACAAGTATAGCTTTCCTAAATTAAATAAACTACTGTATTTTTACCTCACAAAATAATTTGTTATGAACAAGTATAAAAGAAGTTAATTTTGACTAATATTATTGAGAATTAAATGCTTGACGTAACATAATTTTTATTTCAGCTGTTTAATAAAAATTCATCTACAGAAGAATTTATTTCAATTTATCAAAATAATTCTTCTCTTTACAATAATATAGTAATGATAAATGAATTTTAATCACCCTAATTTGGGATGAATTCTTAACTGAATATATCTGTATAAAAATTAAGAAAATTAACTTCAAATTCTTAATAATGTTTCTATAACTATGCTTCCTATATATGACATGGATACGTTACATTTTGATCCATGTCGCATAGTAGTAGTTACATATGTAGCATAGTAACACACGAATTTTTTACCAGAATTATACATTTTATTTTAAAATCTAAAACGTAGACATGAACTAATTTAATTTTAAAATAAAAGAATGTAACTGATTTACAAAATGTAACATAACTTCAATAGCAGCTAAACTAATACACTCACGTTTGTGAAAATTGCAACACCAAGAAGGAATCGTCATAATTGAATGCAATTTAATACACAGTTGAGTGGTAGTGGTACAAATAAATGATTAAATGTTCAAAGCAAACAAACAAGAACAAGAGATCAGAATCAGTATTTTGTGTGGCCACCACGCGCCGCAATAAGTGCTGCTACACGACGTGGCATGGAGTCAAACAAAGTTTGAATGTCTGACTGAGGAAGAGCATTCCATATCGTTTGTACGCGTACCCAAAGTTCGTCTGCAGACGCAACAGGACGAGGATCACGAGCAAGACGCCGACCAATGACATCCCACACATGTTCAATTGGTGACATATCCGGGGAATATGCAGGCCAAGGAAGAAGCTGTACCTGCTGCGCTGCAAAGAAGGATTTAACAATCCGAGCAGTATGAGGGCGGGCATTGTCCTGTTGAAATACAGCGCCTGGCAAGCTTTGAAGGAAGGGAACAGCTTCGGGCTGTAGAACTTCACGGATATACCGGTTGCTGTTCAGATTGCCCACAATTCGTAGCAATTGAGATCGTCTATGATATGCTATGGCGCCCCAGACCATAACTCCGGGTGTTCGTCCACTGTGGCGTTCGATAATGCACTCCGGAAGGTGGCGTTCACCGGCATAGCGTCTGACACGAATGCGGCCATCATGGTACCACAAATTAAAGCGGGATTCGTCAGAAAACACGACATGCTGCCAATCAGCACGCCAGTCTCTATGCTGATTGGCCCATTGTAGCCGCAGGCGGCGATGGTCGTGCGTTAGGGGGATCCTGTATAAAGGAGTCCGTGCGCGCAGTCCACACTGCAGCAGACGTCTACGAATTGATGAAGCACACAATGAAACACCTGTAGCTATTGACCACAGTGCTGCCAATTGTCTAGAGGAAGCTGTACGGTCCGTCCGCGCCATGCGGACCAGGTGTCTATCATCGCGAGCTGACGTCACATTTCGGGGTCCACTCCCGGATTTCCGAGTTGTCCGACACTCGTCCGTCCACTGCTTCCAAACGCGCATCACTGTGCTGCTGTTACGCTGCACACGAGAGGCTACTGCACGATACGACAATCCAGCTTCACGAAGGCCGATGATTCTCCCTCGTTCAAACTCTGTAAGTTGTTCAAATCTCGCTCTCTTTCGTCGACGAGGCATAAGTACAGATTGAGTTAACGTTTACCACTAGCAGATAACCACCGATAACCATACACGCCTCGCTACAGCCGTCTATTTATTCGGATCCATCAGCCGTTCAGAGGGCGCTGCTCAGCATACGCATGCGCTACGGATTTGCAATTCTAATCATTTGCATATCATGCGCTACTTTGCATTTCCTGAAAATTTCAGCTTACTCGCGTAAGTCCTTCATGGTGTTGCAATTTTCACAAACGCGAGTGTAATTTTACTTCTAATTATGGGTTACAGAAATTTCGTAAAACTTCTTCTAGCATGTCAAATATACAAATTTAAAAGATCTCGCTTAAGATGTCGGTTTAACGTTTTGAGATAGGAATGCCTGCAGTTTCCCTTATACTTGATTCTCAACTGATACCTATAAATTTAGAAGCTAATTGAAGTTTTACTTATTTAATTCAATATTCAATCCTTGAACCCCACAAACACTAATTAGCGAATAATCGCTTAAGTGTGTGAATAGAGACGTAAAGAATAGGACTTACGTGTGTGAATAGAGACGAAGTATTAACTACCTTTTATTTCTCAAAATAAATATGATACAATCAACTTCTAACTCGGAGTGTTCAGAAAAGCCTCCACTTGGGCTTGAACTTAAATGAGTGTTAAATTAAACTTAACTAAGCTTAACTAAAGCTAACTGAAGAGTATAGCCGAAGCTGTCAAGATTCTAAGTAGTTGGCCCCTAAATCTGAATTAGTCGGCGAAGCCAAACCAGGGCCTAGTACGGCCGAGCGTAGCAATAGCTTAGAGAGATGTAGCCAAAAGGCAAACGCACGCTAGTCAGGAACTCGGGCTCTCTCTCGAAGTCGGTGAAACATCGACTTAAATACTACTCTTTACTCATTAGTGTAACTGCGTAAGCGGCAACTTCAACCAAGAGCAAGTAAGCGAGGTAAAGGAAACTCAGTGGCAATTGGTTTAGCGTAACTGGAAATCATTTAGGGTTATCACTTACAATTCAATTCCATTATAGATATCAGTATTCAAACTCCTTTTAGGGCTAGTTAACTTATATCTTCGATTTTAAGATCTTGTATGCGCAGTGTCAAAAGCCAAAGAGTAAAAATTAAAAGCAACTGCTTTGGAACTTATGTTAAATGGTAAAGCATAACAACGTAATTACTATCTACTACTTATTGGATAAGCAGTCGTGATCAGTAAACTAATCTAATCTAATCTACTTCACTTCTGGTGTCAACTTTTTAAGAGTTCTGGCCAGTTCATTCAATTTATGCCAAGAAGCCTTTCGCGGTAATTTTTAGTTTATGGTGCAAACACACACCCGAAGGCGAAGATATGCTATAACTGCGTTATCAGGCAATCTAAAGGTGAGAGTCAAGGGTAGGCGTGGTCACAAAAGTTCGAATAACAGTTCAAAGTCTTTCAAAGCACATTGAAATTGAGTTTCGCATAAGTAAAGTTCACCGTATGAATTCACGAATTGACTTAAGTAAGCTGAAAAATCAATCTTGAATAATGAAATATTAGAATAACATCATCAGTTACTAAGAGAGTTGAGGTCACGTGATGGGTAGCCACAGCGGTAGACGTGGTGAAAGCCTGGTTTACACAATATGAATATTTTGAGTTTAAACTAACATAAAATAAGGAAAATAGAGTTCTTGGCCTGCTCTGTCAGGCACAAAGTCCATTTCGTTTTCCAATAAAGACACTAAATTAAATCACTAAAACTTGGTTAACTATGTCTTGATTAGATAACTTGAATTGCTATATACAATTATATACACATGTACAATCGCCATTTTGGATTGTGGTGAATAGACCATTTTGGGCCTTTTTACCACACTTTCCACTGTTTGGTCATAGTTTGCAATTTCCCTTATGGAATAGACAGGCGAATTTTGCATCTTTTCGTAAAAGTTCTGAGCTTCCATAAGGATTTGTTCTGGTATTGGTTTTATTTTGAGATCTTCATGAATTATGCTATTTCGGACGAACCGCGGTGCGTTTGTGATGGCTCTGAATATTTTGTTTTATAAGGAGGTGATTTTTCTTCTTTCTGTTTTGATAGCAGTGGCCCAAGCCGGGGTGCGTAGAGTAGAATAGGCCTAATTAAGGTCAGATAGAGCATTCTTTTGATTTTGATATTAAGTTTTGATCTTCTACCTATTAAATCGTAAAAGTGCCATATAGGCTTCATCTGCTTTGTCTACTTGATAGATGGCGTGTTCTTTGAATGAGAGGCGATCGTCAAGGACAGCACCTAAATATTTCGCACAGCTTAAGATTGGGATGATTTCGTTTGCAATTTTAATATTTGAGTTGGTGCGCATATTTCTCCTGTATCTTCGGAAATGGACGATATTACATTTTGCAGTATTGATTTTTATCTTCAAAAGTCTACACCAGATGGCGACAATGTTGACATGGAGTTGCAATTTATCAAGTGCGAGATCAGTAAACTACTTGGTCACTTCTTTTATATTGTTACTACTAGTAAGCCTCTGATTCTATAACGAAAAGAATAATGCTTTAAACTGAAATGACCAATCAATGCACCTATGTCTTGTACAATGTTTAACCATTGTTTCCAAACTGCAAAAACCTGTCTTAAATAATTTTTTTTGATATGCTAATACTGCTGTCGAGGCTAAGGAGAGAACTAAAGTTTTTTTAATTGCTCATTGTTGATGTTAATTCGCCGAGCGCACAGAGAAAACTAAAATTTCTTGACTGTTCAATGATCTCTCTCAGTTTGTTTTTGCTTTCATTTTTTAAAACACTGATGAGCTGAGTGCGTCTGTAGTGGTGGAAAATCGAAATGTCAATTTATTTTCACTTAATTACTTCCATACGCATATTTTTTAACATAATCTTTTTTTTATGTTTGTAATATTTTTTGTAATCTCAACTAGTGTCGAGGTTACAATCATTTTTTAACAGTTAAAAAGAAAATATAAATAAAAGAACCGAAATATTGAAAATAATATGCATTATTGAAGCTCTTTTTCTAATAATTCTATTTACTAAATAAGGAAGTAGTAATTATCATTTTTGAAATACTGCCAGCTGCACCTACACATCCACGCCACACACATTTTTGTCTCTTCGAACTACTTTTTTCTTCTCCATTTTTTTCTCTTCCCCTTTCTGAATCATACTAATCAAGATGCTGAGGACAATGCCAGCGCTATATAAAAAAAGTATGGCAACACCAATATTCTGTAAATGTGAACCTTGATTGGCTGATTGCGTCCACGGCACAAACATTTGCGTTTTCCAATATAAGTAATTTAGAAAAGAAATGCGTATATACACAGAGAAAGACCTAATCCTAATCAAAAAATAATTTCTTTCCAGAAATCTCCTGTCGGTGACTATGTTTCTCAGTACATGATCACTGAAAGCCCATTCCCTGACTTCCCCAAGGAACACAACGTTTACAATGTCACCAGGTATGACGAATACGAAAATATTTCATACATAGCTTACTGGCAGCATGACAATTTTATCAAAAAGGAGCATCCTGAATTCTTTCCTCAACAAGACAGAGAAGAATATGATCGTGTTCGTCCTATCAATCCTCAGCTGGTAATATTTTTTTTTCTGTTTCATTACAAAAATTATTAAGTTTTATTTCCTTACTTTTGAATTATTTTTATTAAAATATACATACAATAGGGAAATATATATTATGTATACAAACACGGAGATATATATTATGTACGTATTGTATATATACAAAATATTGCGTGCGATGCTCTGTGAATTTTTCCGTCAATAAAATCTTTCAGCTTTATCGCAACAGATTTTTAATTGGTACTTTTTACAAAGTGGATTAAGCAAATGAAAATCCAGTTAATAAGTAACTCTGCAAATTTTGGCATCAGCAAAATAGAAATTAATTAATAAGAAAAGAAATATGTGTTTAGTGTCTGTTAATTATTTTAATATTATTAAAATCTAACTCTTTGTTTTAAGGGTAAACATTTCTTATAATACTAATAAAACTTTTATTATATCTCAGTTTCATTTCTTAAAACATTGAGATCTTGAATAATGTTAAGAAATGCTAATTTCTCGAATCGTAATTCGTAGAATTCGGGCAATGTTAAACTTATTACGTATGTCTTTCAAATCTAGGAACATGCTACGTAAAGAATAAACCTAACTACGGAAATATCTTTCGTAGTCCGCCTTCGATGTTAATCAATCCCATTTGAAAATTTCAAAATGTACTCAATTTTGAGTAAGCAAAATAAATTTAAATTACGAAAAATTAATACACAAATTTCGTTTAAAAGACAGAGTATTATCGGTTATATTAAAAAAAGAAATTCTTCCTTGTAATGACAAATTTATTTCTTACACTTAGTATATATAACTGTTAAATAAGCAACACTCGTTAATTATGGGAGATTTGTCAAAAGTTCCATGAAATGTTTTCTCAAATTGTTTAAAGCAATATCTAACTGTGCAGTTCAAAAATCTCGATAGCACTTTTTCCTGGATAGCCAACTTACTTCAGAGTGCAACAAAAATACAATAAGATAGCTACAGTAGCTCCCAAAAGTGTTCGTACACTTATGATTTTCATTGAAATGGACTCTGTCCATTAATTAAAAGCACACTTTCTGAATGAAATTTTAATAATAAGATCTATAATCTATTCATAACACAATGACACGAAATATTTTTAAAATATAGCGAAATTTTATTTTTAAGAAATTAATAATGAAAAAAATGGCAAACATTTTATCTCACAAAAGTCTTCGTACAGTGAAATATTTTTGGATAAAATCAAAATTAGAATTATCGTTTGCCGCTTTTTTTAATTTTTGCATTTAAAAAATCGTTTGCTTTAATTTTTTAATGTTTACTTCATAATATTCTATTTATTATTGAAAAATGGTTTGAAGTCATAAAGAAATTACAAACAGCATTCGAAAATTGATAATTTTTCACCATAGTAGTGGTAAATAAATTCGAAATATCGTTAAATTAGTTAATTTATTCCATTCTACAGTCCAGTATGTGATAAAACGCTTTAAAGAAGAAAATCCGATTGAAAACAAGGTAAGAAAAGGTCGATCGAGAACGTTAGCTAAACGTGATAAGAGATTTATTATTAGAAAATTTGTGAAAAACCCACGTTTGAGTGCTGTAAAAGTTTCTGCGGAATTTATTGCAAAATTTTCATAAAAATAGACCATGCATCCTTGTTCTCTAATTTTAGTTCAATTTCAATAAATTTTCAACAATATTTCGTGGAACGCCATTGTTCTACGGATGCAATTTACAAAATGTCGAACGCTTAGTTTCTAGATAATTCAGAAAACCATCGACTGATAAAAGCTACATCGTTCTTTCGTACCAAGCTGGATAGAAAGTTCAAATTATTCTTTTCCCAGTAAACGTTTTAAAAGTATCCTGAAATTGTGATTCCAGTTCATTCTGTATTGTATTTATTTTAATCACAGGTAATTATTCTTCCGCGTTTTCCATAATCTACTGTATTTTGAATTTCTTTCTAATTTTTTCATTCCAATCATTAGCACCAGCAGTCTCCCATCAAATTGAGCTTCACGCAACAGCACAATCTGGTAACAAAACCTGACGGCATCGTGGAAATCGACAGTGTCAGGACATACGAATCTCATTTGGCACACTTGTATGACCAGAAAATGTTAGTTCTTGTAAGGTAAGTTGCTATTCGGTTCATTTTACTCTGTAAGTAAAGTTAATGAATCGCTTTAACAAAGCATATTCAAATGTTAAATATGTGTTTATAATTGGGGGAAAGTAACTATGAGTTAAGAATGCAACAATAATGCGCCGAATGATGGTATGCAAAACACGGATAAGATCATCTGTAAACACAATATCTTTCTTTCTTTACCCCCAAAGTTACCTTAACTTGTGGTACACAAAACCTTTTTAAGAAGAAATAACGAAGTAAAATTGTTTTGAAGAATTTGAGAGCAACTATAAAGTGAGCAAGATTGAAATTTATTAGGACTCTTCTGAAAAACTCTTCTTTATCATCATGAAGAAAGTTTCAGTTTCTCTTCGGTATTTTTCACATGAAAATTTATGCGTTTGCAGGCAGCAATCAAGCTCTTATGATTCTTAAATTATGATAATTTTAATTAAATCTTAAACATTTTCACATGGCTCACCAGCGGCAGAGTGATAAAAGGCGCTGAGCACTAGTAGTTCTGTCCGGGATTCGAGTCCCGGTGAACAAACTGGCTGTATGTACCTCCAAGGGGCGCGTACAGCCTAGGAGCCCTTTACGTGTAGAGCTTAGGGGCGGAGAACGTAATTAAAAAAAAACACTTCCATATATGAAAATAAGCTATTTTAATTTCAAAAGTGAAACTTAATCTTTTGGTTCGTCCTCAATTAATTCTTCAACGAATTATCCTTTCACGAAGTATGTAAGTTTTATCAGTATGAGGAAGTTAGAGTTAACGTCCTGCAGACCCCACTAGATAAAGAATGACTTACCGCTATCTTGAAACAGCTCAGAAAATAGTAAGAAAAAGACTAAAATAACCTTTTTATTGTACTTAGACTTAAATATAACAGAATAGGCATAACTTGTACTACAGACGAAACTTCTATTTTACGTATTTAAATTAACATAATAGCTAATTAAATTCAAACTTTGATAAAGTAGTCTAAGACTGCACATTAAATAGACTAAAAATAAAGCTGGCTGCGATATTTTACCGACGCATGTTTTAAAAACATCAGCTAGTAAGATGTAAAGCGAAATATAACATTTAAGCACAGCTGGCCCGAATACTAACAGCAAGAACCAGAAGTTACCAGAAGTACGGTTACCAAGTTAACGGTTACCAGAAGCTTTAATCTTAAGCTTCAGAACCCTCAGCTTAAATATGCACAAATCTGATTCGCATTCTGGTGAGGAATACGATAAGAAAAAGTTATAGTAAAAATTTAAATCACAATGATTGGTTAATTAACATAAGATGCATTACAATGTTTCATGTTCATATTAATGAAATAATTATCCAAGTTCTGAGAAGTATAATTTCAGTTTTATTTAAACATTAGCTGATACCCGCCCGCTTTGCTGGGCACACTATATATAAAAAGAAGAAAGTCTGTTTGTTTGTTCGCTAATAACTCAGCCTCTACTATAGCTATCGTCACCAAACTTTCTGCAATTCTTTTCTGGGTCCCTGGAAAAGTCGACTTCCACTCCCCCCCAAAAAATAGCTGAAATCAGGGATATTAATTAAAACCTCAGAAAATAGATAATTTTCTCCATAATTTTTCGGAGTGGCAACAGTTGTCTCGCAAGCCGGGAAATGAAAATCTGCTTTAGTTCGAAAGTTGTTGCCACTGCTCCCGTTCAAATCCTAGAGTTTGTTAATAAGAATTTCTAAGTTTTACGATGAAATAAAAATAGCATTGCCAAACATTAAATACATTATTTCAGATTCCAAAAATTCATGGGAAGCCATTTTGACTATTTCCCTCTTCGTGCGACTTTAATTAGCCGAGGTATTAATTAACAACTCGGAAAAACGATCATTTTCGCCCTCATTTCTCCGAGTGGCAACAGTCTCGCAAGCTGGAGATGAAAATCTGCTTTATTTAGAAAGTTGTTGCCACTACTCGCTTTCAAATCCTGGAGTTTATTAACAAAAATTTCTAAGTTTTACGATGAAATAAAAATAGCATTTCCAAACACTAAATATATTATTCTCTTTCCAAAATTTCGTGGGAAGCCATTTCGCTTATTCCCATCTTTGTACGACTTTAATCAGCGGAAATATTAATTAAAAACTCTGAAAGCGCTCATTTTCGCACTCACTTTTCCGAGTGGCAACATTCTCGCACGTTGGAGATAAAAATGCGTTATTTCGAAAAGTGTTGCTACTGTTCGATTGTTATGGTTGCATTGGTGTGAAAGATGGTTGCGTAACAAAAATCCATTTTGGACAGGATTTACGTAAAATCCGTTCTTAGTGCGCGTCTACATCGTGGAATGAGTAACTATGCAAAATTTAAAGTCCATCGGGTATGTAGTTTCGGAGATCTTGTGATGAGTCAGTAGTATTTCGCTAATGTATATATATAGATAAATACCAAAGGGCGTGGTTTCGAGTCCCAGAAAGGATTTTACAATTAAAATTTGGTCATTTTTAGAAATATTAGAGACTACCATCTTGGCATGGTGATAGGACAGCTGGCTTGGACCTGGTTAAGAATTCCGGAGAAGGCATATATATTTGTGAACGTCTACTGGCTTTCCGGCATGGGCATTTAAAATACTGTTGAACTGAAAAACCCCTCGAGAGGTTGTGATAGGAAAAGAAGATTCTAGATTTCGTCCTACTCTAGAGTGTTTAGGAATGTGAATCATAAGTAATATCCAATAAATAAATAATATAAGTACTGATGTTAAATTTAGTTATAACAAGCAACCATAATATAATAACTCCAGAGGCGAAAATATGCAGTATTATATGCAAAAGTATTTATGTAAAACTGTAAAAATGTATGTATTGTAAGTTTGTAAATTACATTTTAAGGCTTTGTAAGTTGTAAGGTTTATCTTAATTTTATTAACAGTTATTTTCAGTTGTTTGAAGTTTATGCATCTTTCCTATAACGTCTAGTTTCAGCTTACAATTTCATACCAGAATGTAATTTGAGAAAAGCAGCTAATGCAAATGAGTAAACAGTAGTATTTAAGTCGATGTTTCACCGACTTCGTTACAGAAAGTCTGAGTTTCTGACTAGCGCGCGTTTTCCTTTTGGCTACGTCTCTCTTTGATATTGCTAAGCTCGACCATACTTTAGGCCCTTGTTTGGCTTCGCCGATTTAATTTAGATTTAGGGTCCAACTACTTAGAATCTTGATAGCTTCGGCTATATCTTCAGTTAGCTTTAGATAAGCTTAGTTAAGTTTAATTTCCTATTCATTTAAGTTCAAGTCCAAGTGGAGGCTTTGCTGTACGTTCCGAGTTAGGAACTGACTGTATTTATTCTGAGAAATAAAGGGTAGTTAAGCTTTCTTAAGTCTTACGTCTCTGTTAACAAACTTAAGCGATTATTCGCTTGTTAGTGTTTTGTGGGGTTCAAAGATTGAACACTGAATTAAATACGCAAAACCCCACAAAGTTTTTGTAGAATTTTTAAATGCCATTTGATCTACTGAGTCTACCTGCGGATAGGTCTAGCATATTGCAGATAGCATTTGACAAGATGAAAAATATCCCGAGGGACTCATGTCAAGTCCTAGGGTTGACAATCAACTTGGTAGTGTTCACCTTTAAAGGTAGCGATAGATTTCCTCCTTTCTACGACTGATGTGTTCGGTCTGTTCCCCAATGAACGCTGAATTAGCAAAGTTTTAGGTCACTGAAGACGTAGAATAAGTTTTATTTTTAGAATGAAAATATGTGGGGGGAGAACGAATTTTTCGAGTTGTTTTTACGGGAGAAAAAAAAAAGAATATCAGACTTTAAATATTTTTAATGCTTTTATCAAAGTTTTGTTTACAGCTTATAGAAGAACAAAATGACAGAGCCAGTTCTTTTAAAATTAGATTTAAGTCATATCATTTGCTCTTTCATGTTATGCATGTCTTTAGTCTGACGAATGTTTATTAAGAGAAAGCATAAGTATTTTTTTAACATTTTATAAATTTTTAATAAAGACAGTATAGTTGAAGAAGAATAATTTTAATGTAAAATAATTGAATAATTTATTAGAATTTTTAAGACCCAGTATTTATATTTCAGTTCTCTGTTGTCACTGAAGCAGATTCTTTCGGAGGATATTCCAGAACCAGCTGGGCAGTTAGAATTCCAAAAGTTGCCCGATATAGAGGAGGAAATCAATGAAGAAGGTCCTTACTTTTAAATTTAATCTTTTCTATGAAAACAATTTTATAAATCGTCTTAGCATTCAGCTCTGTATAATCCATCCGATATGCATTTTTAAAGAATTAAAATCTTTCATATGTATATTACACAGCTTTTCTTCCAACGAATTTTAGGTAGTTTCAATTACTAAACTTTTGAAGTGCGGTAAAAATTTACTAAGCAGAATTCGTCGTGCTTAATAAGTTTTAATGCAAAATTATGTGTAAAACTTCCGAAAAATGCGTAATTAATTTTAATAGGCAAGTGCAGCAAAAAAAAAAAACTTAAAAATTTGTACAGCTTGATTTAATAACCGCATTATTTCTTATGTTAAATCTTTCCCGCACTTCTATTATTTCCTATACTCCATGAGAACATTTACATTAAATAAATTGAAACAGGAGTGAAAATCTAGCTTTAAAAGAAAAACACTCTCAGCTTGTTTGTTGTATCCTCATAGCACGCATGTAGTACCGGAGGAGTTACACCTCAATCCTGATGAAACTTAACTGTACAGCTTATCTTTAGCGTTGTTGTTATTACTTGGTGAATGTCTCTGTTTAAATTAGTTAGAAGACATAGAATAATAGTGCCAGTTTATGAGGCTTTAAAATTAAATCTTCATTTGTTAAAATTTAAATTATTGTTGTCGCACGAAGTGGCACTTAATATCGCTAATTCTTTAGTTTCCGTTAAAATTCAAAGATATCTTTCTTTTAAACAAGATAACACGCCTAAGAATAACGCAACAAGAATCAGCATAATTTTCGTAAATTTGCAGAACTAGTTTCGAAGGTTAAATTTAACCTTTTTCTTCAGCTGCAATAATGAAAATAGCTGAAGAAAAGCATATAATCATGCGGTAAGAATAGACAAACGTTTCAGCTAAAGAAGAGAAAAAACTTGCAATAACAGACCAAAACATGCGAGTAAGTTCTAGAGCTAACGAAAAGAGGGGGGGGAGACTCCATCAATGGACGAAAAAATTCGCGTAAGCTCCAGCTAAGCAAGAAGGAGCTAAGTCGGTAGCTTTGTTTCATCTTCCTTAGCAGGAACTTGCTGGAATTATATTATTATCTCGTGAATACATGCTTTTTCTCCATCATTTTCACTCCTGCAGCTGAAGAATAGTTCTACTTTACTATCGAAACTAGGCCTGCAAATCTAAGAAACCTACTCTGATTCTTATTTTACTATAATATCTTTATCATATTCTTCATCGCTTCATTGATAATTCTACTAATCCTACATTCAGCCAAATTGAGTCTTTTATATTCCGCAATGAATATAAAAGCTCGTTTAAATCATTACAAATCTTAATAAACTTCATTCATTTCTGACTTGGAAAATAAAAGATTGTAAAGTTTATCCTAATTTTATTAACAGTTATTTTATGCTTTATGCATCTTTCCTATCTAGTCTAGTTTCAGCTTACAATTTCCCACCAGAATGTAATTTCAGAAACGCAGTGAATGCAAATGAGTAAAGCGTAGTATTTAAGTCGATGTTTCACCGACTTCTTGAGGGAGAGTTTCTGACTAGAGCGCGTTTGCCTTTTGGCTACGTCTCTCTAAGCTATTGCTACGCTCGGCGGTACTTTAGGCCCTTGTTTGGCTTCGCCGACTTAATTAAGATTTAGGGGCCAACTACTTAGAATCTTGATAGCTTCCGCTATATCTTTCAGTTAGCTTTAGTTAAGCTTAGTTAAGTTTAATTTCCTATTTATTTAAGGTCAAGCCGAAGTGGAGGCTTTGCTGTACGTTCCGAGTTAGGAACTGATTGTATTTATTCTAAGAAATAAAGGGTAGTTAACACTTCTTAAGCCTTACGCATCTGTTCCCACACTTAAGTGATTATTCGCTTATTAGTGTTTGTGGGGTTTAAGGATTAAACACTGAATGAAATAAGTAAAACCCCACGAGATGAAAAATAATTTTTACTGATTATATACTTTAACAACATATCCCTGTAACACAGTTTGCATACTAACGATTAACTCAGTTTTCTAATGTATGATTTGGGATAAATTTTTGAAAGCTCTTTATAGCGATGCTATAGAAAAGAATCATAGACTTTTGTTGTTAAAGCAAGTGCTCTAAACATACTTGTGTCAACAGTTACATGAATGCACTTTAGCAGTATTAATATCTTGAAAAGCGGCCTCGAGTGCAAAAATACTAATGAGTTTGTCTTACAATATCCTTTTATCTTTCCGCATTTTGATTAACGAACTTTCAAGCGTTTAATGCATCGATAATATATTGTTGACAAAATTCAATGTAAAAATATTTAAAATACATCAGGATGTCATACGAATTGATCTCCTCCCCCCAAAAATATATCCAAAAACTTAGAAACAAAACAGTTACGTTAAACCTATTACACGGGCACATAGAATAAGTAATATTACGCGAAATGAAGTGAAATATACATAAAACAGTGTTGTAGTACATGTTGCAAAACATCGTATCAACTGTAAAGAAATTTAAGAAAACACCCAGTGCTTTTCAGTATCCATTTCTTCAGTTATTTACGAAAAATAAAATTTCATTCTCATTCTGTTTCCTTCAGAAATCCGAGAGATTTGCCACCATCCAAAACCAAGCGAACGTATACAGATCATCAAGAAGCTGCTGGACGAAATATCCGATTTTGTCATCAGAGATGAGATTAAAGAGCCCAAGCATCAGAATGTGGGTGAGAAACTTGTTCTCTTGCAAAAGGCAGCAGCTTTGCTTAAAGAAGACCATTTGAAAGTTATCCAAGACAGCATCAAGCATTACGATGACTTAATCTCTACATCTGAGCAGGAGAAAATTAAGAGGTAGTTTAAAATAGTCTTCTAATACTTTATTTTGTAGCCTATGGCAATTTTCACAAAATGGCTTATTCTTTGGTTGTTTGTACCAAAGCTGTATGTAAGTAAAGCGTCGGCACTCTCATACTATCACATGACGCCAAATTGCAACGCCAATCCACTGCAGTGGTGACGATGTAAACTAAATCTCTTCCCCTCCTCCTCTCCCCTGCAGTGACGTCATGGAGGTTGGAAGTAAGATGGAGAGGCCGCAATGAGTTTTGACACGATTGGATGTAAATATTTTGCAATTGCGTCGTAATTATATATATAAATGTATATATTTTCCATTTGTACAGTATTTCAGAGTCCTAAGTATACGCAAAGAATACATTTTTAAGCAAAGTTTATTGTTATTAACATTAACATTATGTATTATTTCTTCTCCACTTACAAAGCTTCTACTTAAAATACTTTCTCAAACATGACATGATTTTTTTAGCTTCTGAGGCATCTTTTAAATGAAAAAAATGTAAGTCAATTTGTAATTAATGCTCAATTCGGTCCATGTCAAATTAGCGCTCTTTTTATTTTAATAGTGAAATACATTAAATAGTACATAACTTTCTCTGAATATTTCTGAAAGGGAATAAAAAAAAAAGATTTTTTAAAATATTATTTAAAACTTGTACCTGCGTTATTATAAAATATAGGGGAATAATTCTTTTAATTATCAGAATTTTTTACCTTTAATTTCAACAATACATATCCTAAAACTCTTCTCTTATTACTTCTTTAAGTACGCATCTCATAGCATTTGCTTTGCAAAACCTTTTAACAGATTGCTTTCCAGTTCCAAACAAGCAACCAAATCAAAACAACCAATGACTGAAAAGAAAAGGAGCATGCGCAGTTTTACTGATTGTGTTTCCACATCACCTCCGCTACGAGCGCTGCAGTCGTTTCGAAGCGCAATTTCTCCCATTGAAGTGCCGACGCTTTACTTACATACAGCTATGGTTTGTACTAACCAATAGAGCCTCAGACTATGATATGAACCGTACTGGTCCGTATAAGAAGTCCTCATATATAAGACATCACAATACTTTTAGAGAAGAATAAAAAAAACTAGCTAAATAAAATAAAATGACAAAAAAAAATCTGAAAGATTCCAGATTTTACATTTCGCCAAAAGGGGCGTTTTCTGTGTTACCTTTATTTGTTAAATATGTTCTTCGCACTTAAAATTCAATTCAACAGCAATATCGCAAAATAATTTTAAAATGAGCATATCTTTAGAATTTCGATACACAGTCTCGTGCGCTGGACATAGAAATGTTTATTTTTTTTCCCCTGTACAGTGTTGCCATTGCTAGCTTTGAAATCGTTGAGTTTCTTAATTAAAAATTCGTTAAAGTGTTACAAAATATGAAATCGATAATAAAACAAATTCCAAATTTGGGCTTCCAGATGCCGACATTCGGATTACATAGGAGGATTACGTTATTCAAAATTGGATGGCTTGAGGTACCGTTGTTTTATCACAATGCGAGAAACATACATACATTTATGCAGATTCTTCATTATTTAATTTCTTTAAATATAATACAGGGCGATAATATTTGGTGGCAACAGTTTAAAATGTGATACGGACATTTAAAGTGAATCGACGCAAAATGCCAAAACAAAATTAATAGCCCTTCTGAGCTACCGCTCCTTTGGGTAAGCTGATGTGTAAACATGGCCTTAGATATGTGGAGTTGGTTGTTACCTAACTACCATACGTTAAGATAAAACTAAATGCAGTATTTTTTAAACGTAAATGTAAATAAAGTTATAAATGATCTTCATTTAAACACTTCTATGTAGAACTGCGCATCTAAGTACTGAAGCAGTTTTGCAATTTATTTTAAATTTAAAAACATTACCTTTTATTCAGGCACAAAGTTTATGGTTGCCATTAAGAAGTCTAAGAGACAAAACAAGCCTATATTAACTATAAACAAACATATGTTAACTATAAGCATAAACGTAGCTGTATACAGCATCTAAAATAAAGAAGTATAGAACCAAAAATATTATTAAAAGTATAAGGTATCTCTCTTGACTTCTTCGCATGCCTTCATGGCGTAGTGCATGTCAGCTCGCTGGGCGTGTATTCCAGAAGTCCGTGGTTCGAGTCTTGACGAAGGCGTTGATAACTTTCATCTCTCTTGCTTTCAATAAATACCTACTGTCTCTACACTGGCGCCCGAACTAAAAAGGTGGTGGATGATGATTCTCTACCACCGGGATTTGGCGATTGGTTCCCTTGAACCCCAGTCGCCCTTTGAAAGGGGGAGTATGTAAGGTATTTCTCCCGCCTTCTTCGTATGCCTTCATGGTGTAGCGGTGAGCACGCTGGGCGCGTATTCCAGAGGTCCGTGGTTCGAGTCCCGGCGAAGGCGTTGCTAATTTTTCATCTCATCTGCTTCTAAAAATCCTAATGTCTCTTGGAAAGTTTTAAGAAATTTATGCTATAAGAAATTCATACCTGTAGTGTTCAACGACAATGTTGTTATTTTATTTACCTCGAGTTTCTAGGGTTTCATCTATGTGCTCCGTTTTAATTAATTTCTTTTCTTTCTTTTTAATAAACATAAGTGAATTTTCTAAAAACTGTAATATTAAGTTTGTTTTCCATTCAACGCAACTTTCAGGTTTTGCTTTAGTTCGAAACTTTCGATATTAGATAATTTTTTTTTACTACAAAAGGCCTATTATTCTCGAAAGTAGATTTTGTAGCGTAAATGCACTGTTTCACTTTTTTATTGCCATTCGGCAAAATGTAAGATATTTATCTTTCATATTTAATTTTTCTGTTACTCGCTAACAAACTAAGTTATTTAAAAGTAATAGATGCAGTTTTTAAGAATATTTTTTTTTACTTTCAGATCTGATTGAAATGAAAACACATTTAATTCCTGATATATCTGATTAAAGGCTTTCAATATTTTTACAGAATATTTTTTCACTTTTCAAGTATACGTAAGATATAGCACGTTCCCGTATTACTCTAAATGTATACTCATGAAACGTTTCATTCCATTTTACCTGGGCCTATTGATAATCGCTACTAATAAATCATATTAAACTATTAAAGAGCTCTTTTGGGCGATCTTTAAAATTTGAATCCTTTGAAATTTTTTTTTCTTTTTTCTTTCTTCTTATCACTCTTAAATGAAAGATTCGGAAGTTTCGAGAAACTTTCAGGTTTCGAATTTCAGTGCTTAAAAGTACTTATTTCTGTGAAGTACTAAATGATTTTGGCAAATAAAAAGACATCTGCGTCCTTTTGTTCAACCTGGCACGTGAATTTTTCTACATATGTATATAAGATATAATATATAACTCAAAATTATTAACTTTAATTTGGTAATAATTATTTTTATTCCCCCTTTTAATATGACGGCCTCTCATCCTTTCTGTTCCAAATTATTTAATGATTTTTCTGGACAACATCTTTCCAAATTAATTCGCAATCATCCTACGGCTTGCTTATGCAGTAGTCCTTACGGATGGCTCTCATCCAATCACAAAACTTAAACAAAGGAAATTAAATACCGTCTTATAAGTATCGCTGCTACCAATGAGTAGCGTTTTTTACCCCGCGTCGCTTTGCTGCTAGCCAAGTCTCGAAGAATTTGCTTTTTGCTTCGTCTTTTGTCTAAGATGTATAAAATTGTGGGCTGCTTCTCGCACTCAAAAATGATGCTTTGTGAATCTGTTTATGCATATCAAGTCTCGCTTTATTAAAAAAAAAATAAAATCATGTGTTCAAATCAGCCACCAACATCTGAAACTTTCCTTCTTTTATCTTTCCTGGCCCACCAGCGGCCGAGCGGTAAAGACGCTGAACACTGGTAGTTCGGTCCGAGGTTCGAATCCCGCGAACGGGCTGGCTGCATGGGCGTTTTCGTGGTTTTCCCCATGTGTATACGAGCCAGTTTCCCTTAGAAAGTCCTCCACGAAGGCATCCCTCCCTTTAGGCAGATAGCCCTCGTGTGCTTTGCCATAATTGAATAACCTAACCTAACCTCCTTTTTTCTCTCGTTTCAGAATCCACCACGTATCTTTTATCTCCGAACATAACAGATTTGAATGCAATAATTGTACACATAAATGATAAACAGAAGAAATTAAATCGATTGCATTTATCTTAATTAAAGCATTTCTTTCCTGTTTATTTTCATAGGCAAATCTGGCTAGACATTTTACCTCTGATTGGAAGCAATGAATCTGTAGCGTTCATCGTCCAATTGATCAAGGACAATGTGAATCCACCAAGCAAAGTTATCTCCTTATGGGAAGCGAAAGAAATTCTCGAAGCTCTTCCAGAAAATATTCATGAACCTAATGAAGAGACCTTTTTCAAATTAAAAGTAAGTATCCTTATATAAGTGCTCAATTTATATTGTAAAAATATTCAGCAGCTTCAAATTGCTAAAGTCTAAAGGTCCATTGCCAAATAAATATCTATTGCCTATTATTGCCAAATGTTATAAGCATGCACGGAATCGACTACGGCAACCTGTAAGTAGCCATTTTCTAATATCTACATATGTATAGAAAGAACAAATTTGTATACAAATTTGATACAAATTTATATTTGTTGTAGTATTTTAAGCAATTCTTTCAACAGTTTATTTAAAATGGCAGTATAATTCGGCAGAAATATTAATTATTATATTTAATACTATTCTAAGGTTTTAGTTAAACTAACAAAGTTTCATTTTAATTTAAATCTTTCTATCCCTTCTCATTTTCAACTTCCCGTTAGAAGAAGCGCGCGTTTTCAGCTTATGCTAATTTGAAGTGGAGCCAACGACTATTTAAGCAAGAGGTAGAAACCTCTCAGTGTGAGAGAGCTTTTAGTCACAGATCACGGTCACGCTATTCAACGTTCTCCTGACTAGCTAGCAGTTAAATTCTAAGCCATAGCGCTTTACGTTATTGCTTATTGAAATAAATCCAAGTGCGTCAGTATTAGTAAATCTTGCTACGCACCATTTAGTTAGAGGCCAACCTCGCGTTATAAGCTCTGTGAGCGACGACTATTTACTTTCTATTTAACTTTAGTTTTAAATTTATCTGATTGTTCAATTTAGACCAAATTGTGGTCTTTTACTTTCTGTATCCCTCCCGAGTTGGGAAGTGGTTTGTAAATAATAGTGATTTAATAAAAGAGGATTTTAAACCCCTTTCAAGTGCAGTTATTCTCCAACTCGATCAGAGTATTCTATCACAGAACATAGCTGCATTCAGCTCCCTGTTCAAGATCATGACTTTAAGCTGTTACGAAGCTGTTTTCCAAGAATATGTACCGAACACTCAGTCCTGACACAGTTATATGAGCAGTTTACTTAACATAACAACACATATAAACCATGACGAAAAATTTCAAAAAATATCAACGCACCGATTTTTTTTTCTTGTTTAATGCAATTTTGTTTGCAATAGATTAAAAAAGCATACCAGAAAATTCATTTCCACTCTTTCTGGTGGATACAGTATAAGGTATTCTTCCCGCCTTCTTACCATGCCTTCGTGATGGAATGGTCAGCACACTCGGCGCGTATTCGAGATGTACGAGTCCCGGGGAGGGCATTACAGATTTTTCATGCATCCTGCTTCAAAATAACCTAATGTCTCTACAGTGACGCCCGAACTAAAGACAAAAGAAGATGGATGATGATTCTCCACCACCAGGATTTGGCGACTGGGTCCTCTAATCCGCAGTCGTCCTTTAAAAGGCGGAGTATGTAAAGTATTTATCCCGCTTCCTTAGCATGCCTTCGTGGTATAATAGTCATCACGCTCGGCGCGTATTCGAGAGGTCCGAGGTTCGAGTCTCGGCGAGAGCATTGCTCATTTTTCACGCGTATCAGCATCAAAAATCCTAATGTCTTTACAACAGTTTTAGCAATTCCTGTGAATTATGCTGCAAACATCAACTATATCTTCTTTTCCCGATTAAGGGAGATAAAAAATAGTAAACATAAAGAGTATTTTACAAGGAAAAAACGCTACATTGACACAAGTCTATTATGAAAAATCAGTTAGATCTCTGCCCTTTGTTCTTCATACATGCGCGGATCGTTAATCGTTCGTGTCTCATCAGTAGAAACGCGCCAAATCAACATGCTTGCCAATGCCGCTACAGAAAACAGGTAACGTTTTCCTGTATTTCGAGATTTCCGTTTTTCCAAATAACTGGATTTAAATCTTTTCAAAAATTTCAGGAGCTTCTGGAAGTCGTTCCCAGTGAAAGAGATCCAGCATTCCACTTCTTCCACTCCGCTGTTCACTTAGCAGTGTCTCGAGTCATTAATAGATTCTACATCAACCACATTGAATCTGAAGACGAGTATTCTTTGCGAGGTGATGGGCTGAGAGGTGATGGACTGAGAGGTGATGGACTGAGAGGTGATAGGCTGAGAGGTGATGGTCTGAGAGGTGATGGACTGAGAGGTGATGGACTGAGAGATGATGGGCTGAGAGCTGATGGACTGAGAGGTGATGGGCTGAGAGGTGATGGACTGAGAGGTGATGGACTGAGAGATGATGGGCTGAGAGCTGATGGACTGAGAGGTGATGGACTGAGAGGTGATGGACTGAGAGGTGATGGTCTGAGATTCTTCCTTAGAGGAGTCCGACCCAGAAAGCAAAAGCAATCTTTCGAGAGCCTGGAAGAAGCAGTTCAAGAATTTATCAAGGTATATTTTCTGATAACTAAGTTTTTGCTTTTGTCCTTATTTTTTTTTTATGTCATTCAGATTAAAACTGAAAAATCTCAATCTTCAGTACCGCAAATACTGTATACAGTTAAAATATTTTACTGTGTAGCTTAAGTATACAAAGAAATCAAAAACATTCCAATTTTTTTTTATATGGGTCACTAGAAACAACAGTTAATGAAGATTTCTCGCCAAAAAATTTTATCTCTGGCAAAAAATTCTACAAAATAAAACTAATAATATTATTGGAAATTTGCGGCAGATGTACGCCAATATCAGAAATGTCCAAATTAAACCTAGTTTGCCGTGTTATAAAGCTTCTTTTAATTAACGGGTTATTTTTATGTTAATTCTTTCCTTCTGTGTTTTTAGGGGCTTTGTCCTTGAAGAACTATTGTTTTCGTTTTGCGATTTTGCGTCGAATCACTAAAAGCGTTGTGTCACTTTTCTAACTGTTCCCACCAAATATTGCAGCTCTGTATTATATTTAAAGAAATTAAATAACGAAGAACCTGCATAAATGTAGGTAAATTTCTACAAATTTGATAAAACAACGGTGCCTAGAGCCACCCAATTTTGAATAACGTACGTTTCCATCCGAATATGGCCATTTGGAAGCCGGAATTTGGAATTTGTTTTATTATCTATTTTATATTTTATAAAATTTAAACGAATTTTTGATGAACAAATTCAAACGATTTAAAAGCGAGCAATGGCAACACTCTACGAGGAAAAAAACTTTTTATCTCCAGCGAGCGGAACTGTGTATCGGAAATTCTAAAGATATACTCATTTTAAAATCATTTTATGGTTTAAATGCGGAGAACATGATATTTAATAAATAAAGGTAACACACAAAATGTTAAGAAAACGCCCCTTTAGACGTAATGTCAATTTTGTTTGTTTTTGTCAGCTGCAGAAAAATATAGATTAGGTGGAATACGAATAGAGAAACAAGGTGTAAATTTAGAGAGAAAATTTGGCAACGCATCAGGAAAGTTGTTTAGTTCCTGAGTTTTTTAATTCAATGCGAGGACGATAAGTGGTCTGCAGCACGAAATTAAATAAGTATATACTTTAAGAATCTATTAGGTTTAGCTTTGAAATGTAACAATTTACAATTATTTAACCTTAAAATGATGTCATTTAAAAGATATTGCATGTAAAAATGTTTACTAAGTTCAAAACATTTTGTTTTGATTTGCACATATTGCGCGAAGTGTTGCAGAAAACTTTAACTATGATTTCACTAAAATTAATTCACAGCATGTAAACATACCTTCACCTACATATAGCAAGGCAAAAGGATTGATCACACATTGAAAGAACTTTGAACATAATCCAACATTAATGAATCCTTATACTAAAACTCTTTGGTCTAGCATCAATTAAAAAAGGCAAATTCTTTTTCCTGTGAATAAAAATAAATTCTTTGATCATATTAATTGAATTCTGAGTCATAATAAACTTCTTACCTTCGAAACTCCATAATTTTTAATAATTTTTAATTCATGAAATAAAACGCATGATCGTTAACATGCAGCAAATCTATTTTGGCATCAAATCAATAAAGAAGGAATTTTCGAATTCTTGATGAAATGTTTACTTTCACAAATGCAATCCATAAGAAATAGTAACAGCTAAAAATATCAAAATCACAGTCATAAGAATTAATTTGTAATATCAGAAATGATAAATGATTTCGAAAAATTTCTCTGTACTCGCTTAAGTTATGAGCTCAGTAACATGTCGCCGATGGACCTAAAATACACACAAACGAGATGGCAAAATCTGTTTGTCAACGCTGTTTCCCAATAACTACAACCTGTAACCTGATAAGAACGTAAACAATGGTGAAAGGAATTTTTTTTTCCAATAAAATGGAAAACACATCTTTCCAATAAAACATGAAAACTGTCTTCAAGCAAAAAAGTTTCCTACTCTTAACTTCTTTTCCTAATTTATGTCCTTATATAAATGCGCCCATCAGTAGCCAAATGGTTAAGAACGATAAATATCGGTAGTTTCACTTAGGTTCAAAGTTAAGCGAATAGGGTTGATTATATTAATATTTTTTCTTTTTCCTCTTGTGTAATGTGACAAATTCAAATAATATTCAAATAAAATAACTTAATAATCAATGTCTTTGCTTATCGGGATTGGAATCTCTAATGCTAATTTCAGTCATACCGGCTGAGAGTGTAAACCAAACCAAGCAATTTCGCTGGCCTTAATTAATCCGTAGTTCTTTTCGTATATCTGAAATGCAGAAATCTTTATACTCTTAAATTTTTTGCATAATGTTCGCCCGAGATTCAAATGTAAAAAAAAAAAAAAAAAA
>KK120339.1:40358-69489 GCA_000611955.2 Stegodyphus mimosarum
AAAAAAAAAAAAAAAAAAAAGATTTGGATGGATAGAACAAACTTAACATTAAGACCTGTCTGTCTCAAAATAAAAATAAATCTTACAACTGTCACATAATACAAGATATCTATGATTCATCTTATCAAATTTAATTTACTATAGGTGCTTTGTATTTCTATAGAAACTTCCATTGAAATCTTACTAATCCTGTAATTTCCTTTTTGTCTTATTGCTTAAAACTTTTCTTGTTTTA
The DNA here is from genome assembly GCA_000611955.2 of Stegodyphus mimosarum. Taxonomy (NCBI): domain Eukaryota; kingdom Metazoa; phylum Arthropoda; class Arachnida; order Araneae; family Eresidae; genus Stegodyphus; species Stegodyphus mimosarum. The sequence continues at coordinate 40,594 of KK120339.1, forward strand.
GGACATTGGTGCAAAATTGTTAAATACCAATGACAAGGCCAAGCGAGTGATATACATAGAAGCACTGGTACGTAGTGGTCTCGTTGATGTTCTACCATACATCGCACCTTTTGTCCATGGCCGAATTCCTGTAGGCAGCCCTAAGTACATCAATTTCATTAAGTCTGTCGCTCTCTACGCTCTTCACAATCTTGTCGTTCAACATCCCAAAGAAGTAAGTGCAGAAGAACTTGAAATTCACAATACCCGAAAAATATTTTGTTCATTATGAAATCTTCACCGGTTGCTTATTTCTTTTCAGATTCTTGATCTAGTAGTGCCAGTTTTCTTCAACGAAACGGAAAACCATAAGATACGAACAGCTGCATTCGGAGTTCTTATAAGAGCCAAGCCAAGTTTGAGTCTTCTAACACTCATCGCAGATCAGTCATGGAAGGAAGAAAGTGAAGAAGTGGGAAGTTTCGTAACATCCATTTTGGAAAGTCATGGCAACTCTTCGCTCCCTCGAGATAAAGAGATGTTAGTAACTTATTTATACTCGTAATATATTTTACTGTTTTTTTAAATGTTGCACGAAAAGCAAAGAGGAATTATCATTTTTCAAAGCCGACATTTAAGAAACCCTTATATTATGTGGAAGTTTTAAAATTGGGTCAGAGTAACCGAAATCTTGCGCGATGATTCTCTACCAGAAAACTGTTCTTAAGCAGCTTGTTAATTCTAAAGTTGTATCATTACTTAACTAGGCTACTTGTATAACTGCTTTCCTTCAGAAGTACCACAGCTGGTTGGCGAGTTACCACCTTCCCTTCCGTCCAAATAGCCGAGGTGTTGGGGCTAAAACTCTAAATTTCCCCAAAAAGTAATAAGTAAATAGTATTTCCATAGTTATAATTCCAAAATGACCCTCCTACTTTGTACCCAATTTGTTCTCTTTGTGGAGTTTTGCTTATTTAATTCAGCGTTCAATTCTTGAAACCCAACAAACACTCATAATCGCTTCAGTGTGTGAACAAGAGACATAAGACTCAAGAAGAGTTAATTACCCTTTATTTTTCAAAATAAATATGATACAATCAACTCCTACCTCGGAGTGTACAGCAAAGCTCCACTTGGGCTTGAACTTAAATGAATATGAAATTAAGCTTAATTAAGTTTAACTAAAGCTAACTGAAAGATATAGCCGAAGCTATCAAGATTCTAAGTAGTTGGCCCCTAAATCTTAATTAAGTCGGTGAAGCCAAACAAGGGCCTAAAGTACCGCCGAGCGTAGCAATAGCTTAGAGAGACGTAGCCGAAAGGCAAACGCGCGCTAGTCAGGAACTCGGTAGGTGAAACATCGACGTAAACACTATTCTTACTCATTTGCATTAACCGCGTTTCTGAAAATACTTTCTGGTAGGAAATTGTAAGCTGAAACTAGAAAAGACAGGAAAGATGCATAAATTTAAGATAACTGTTATTAAAATTAGGATAAGCCTTACATCTTCTTCCAGTTCATATACTACTCCAATTGCCTGATTGCATTTCGAGATGCATGTCTGTAAAGGTATCGTGCCCTTTACCTTAAACCAGTGTACGAAGACGTGGTAGTGGAATATGACGCAGAGAAAGGGGAATCCAAGATATAAATGCTTCTAATATTACATTTGAAAATATTAAAAACAGCCACAGATAAAAAAATCAGTAACCTATTTAAAAACGTGCAAATACAGAATACAAACAGAATGCAAAAAATAATTAAACGCTACAATGCATTATGATTTGTTGAATCCGTGAAATAGATATATACTAATAAGAAAAATCTGTTTTATTAACGAAGTAAATATACAAGTACTGTACTGTATTTGGTACAATACAAGTACTGTACCAAATGAAATAAGGAAAGGTACCCAAAATCGTTTATTTGAACTGCTCGATGTGACTTAGTGGAATTGTTACGACTAGTTTTAAGCCTCCCAGACGGTATAGTAGTTAGGGGAACCTGAGTGCGATACTGAAGGGCCCGGGTTCGAATCCCGGAGAAGGCATGGATGCAAATTGTCCGTCCCTTCATAGGACGCAGCGGTGGCCGCCCATTAAGTGCTTCCATAATACACTCACTTTCAAACGTTAAGCACGAAGATGCAAAATGCAAAAAAATCAACAAATACTGCTTTGATTGACACAAAATTCCGCAGATAAGTAGCATATATATTTATCATAAAACAAAATCAATAATTATATACAGAAATGAAAATAATATTAAATTTTTGTAAGTTATCAGATAATGACATACTGGAGGCTTAAACAGAATTATGTATAAAGTGAAAATAAACAGCATAAGAGGGAAAAAAAAGACATTAATAGGGTCAGTGATCCTCCTTCATCTGTATACAAAGTTTACAGCTTGTGACCATGCTTTCAATTAGGTGGTCAACCACCGCAGAATTAAACAATCGCCATTCTTCCTGTAGAGCAGTTTCCAGCTCAATAAGAGCGGCTGGAGGTGGGAAACGTGAAGATATAGCACGGCCGAGAGCATCCCAAAGATTTTCAATGGAATTAAGGTCGGGCGAATATGCTGGCCACGCCATACGCGCAATCCCTTCATTCTCCAGGTATTCCTCGACGATGTTAGCTCTATGGGGAGTGCGTTATCGTCCATTAAAACAAAAGTAGGGCCAACTGCTGCAGCGAACAATCTCACAATGGGTTCTAGGACTTCATCTCGATACCGGACAGCCGTCAAAGAATTCCGTTTAAAGATGTGCAAGTCGGTGCAGTATCCTAATAAAATCCCCGCCTACACATAATGCTTCCGCCTCGGAATGCGGGATGTTCGGTGATGTTTTGGGATTGATTGCGTGTTCGTTGTTCACGCCATATCCTTAACGCTTGTCATCTGGCTCCAGAGCAAATATTGACTCATCAGTAAACATGACATTTCCCCAATCAGACACATTCCAATTGACACTGTAATCGTGCCCCCCCTTGATTGGACGGATAGGGGAACACAAACTCGAGGTACCCGGGCATACAGTCCACTCATATGTAATCTTCGGCGTACAGTAGCTGCAAATATCACCTTACCAGTGGACGCTGTACCGTAGATGTCACACGTGTGGAGGTCGTTCTGTGATTCCGCTTGGCTACAATAGCAATATATCGATCTTCCGCGGGGGTTGTAACCCTTGGGCGACCGGCTACGGGCCTTCGGACAACTGTCTGAGTGGTTTGGAATTGCTTTCATAAACGTGAAATTACAGAATGATGAACGCCGAAGAAACGAGCAACATCTCTGATCGACTGTCCTGCTTCAATGCGCCCCACGGCACGCCAGCGCTCAGAATCTTCCATTCGTCTTCTGGAAGTCATAGAAATGCGTATGTTTTGAAAACAAATTGTATGAAAGTTTTAAACACCTTCTATCAACACTTACAATCAACTTCTGTAACCCTTCATAAAGCTGGCTTCTTATAAGACTGCCTTTTTTGCATATTTCTTGACATGAAAGCGCGATTAGCTGTTACCTAACATATTTGCATACTTCCATCTACCTCTGCAGCGAATTGCAGCCTCTTCAATTCTGATTGGCTTCCGGAAATTAGCATTTTCCTCTCCGTGCTTAACTTTTGGAAGTGAGTGTAAAATGGTCACCACTTCTGGCCGTAGTAGTGGCCAATGCCGTTATAGGCAAGTGCCCGCCAATAAAAAAAAGAGCAACTAATTTTAATCCAGTGTCATTCACTGAGTACTTCTTTTTTCAGAGCTGATCGGATTATGAAGATTCTTCCTTTGGTTAAGAAATTCGACAAAGGGCAACAACACTCTAAGAAAGTGCTACACAGTTATTATGATAGTAAGTTTCTATTTCTTTTTTTTTTCAACGTCTGAATTCATAACCATATATTTATTCTATGATATAACTTTTCTGTTTTCCAATGAACGTATTAGTTTTGATAAAAATTTGGGAATTTAAAAAGCAGATTTTTACATTTGATCACAGCTTCGAAGAGAGGTTTTTAGAGAATTTTAGTATGTTTAATTCATTTATAATATTAAAAAGTACAGTTGACGCAAGGGAATTATTTTCACAACTACAAGCGTTATCTTACTTGTTCAACTATTTCCTATAAGCATTTGGACAACATTACGAATCATAGTAGGTAAAATCTACAAGAAAGATTTTTGCGTGTAAATATGTTTACATGTCTTTTATATTCAGGAAGAAAAAATTGGAAAGTAAGCTCGTTTCTGTAATAGAATATTCTCAAATGGGATTGAAAACGATTCGTCAAATTTAACATATCCCCCTTGTGCTCGGTGCACGAGTAACAGCAATGAACATGGATATTACAAAGTGAGTGTTGCAGCAAAGAGCCCATAATCGGTGATATCTCATTTGACCCACTCCTGCATCGTCTTTTTTATATTATCGTCTACATTTAAACATTTACCTGTGAGCGTATTTTTAAGGGGTATATTCATAAACATTATAAATGGATGCCCACACAAACGTCTTAAAATTGCTTTTTTTATCACGAATGAATTTCTGATAGCTTCTCACCTTCAGCAGCTCCGATTCTGTATACAGGCTTTCAAGTTATGAAATCTCAAGTTGGAGGCCGTAACATATTTATAGTGCAATTATCTACTGTGCCGAGTTCCTCATTTTTATTCTTTTAAATTAAATGTCGAGGAACCTAGTGAACCGTAAATCAAATTATCGCTTAGTTCAAAGAACAGAAATAGCAAACTCAAGAAGGGCTAATTACCCTTTATTCACTCAAAATAAGATGAACAATCGGCCCCTTTCTTCGGGCTTACAACAAAGCCCCCCTTGGGCTCAAATTAAGAGATAAGAATTATATCTAACTGAGAGATTTAGCCGAAGCTAACACAATTCTAACGCAGTTGGCTCGTAATCTTAACTGGCTGGCGACTATCAAAAGACACGTAATAACACAGCCGAGCGTAGTAGCAATTAGACACGGTTAACTCAAAGGCAAACGCGCGCTAGTCAGAATTCCTAGATCTCTCCCTCGAAGTCAATTAAACTTTCCTTTAGTACTATTTCTTCCTCATTTGCATTCAATGCGATTCTAAAAACTCATTCTGGTAGGGAGTTCTAAGTTGAAACTAAACAAGATAGGAAAGGTTAACTAAATTAAAATAACTTATAAAATTAAAATATATACCTTATAATTGTACCGTTTTAACTTTAAATCTTTATACTAGTTTTTTTAACTCTTTGAGGGCATGTGTAGTATAAAGTTTCAGCCACAAATTTAGTAATAATTTGCCACCATTTTCTTCAAAGACAATCGGTATTTTGCAGAAAAAAATTTCTTTACAATATGCGTCAAAGCTTTATAATCGCGCACTTGCTTAGAAAATATGAATTTTAAGTTTTAATAATTTTAAAATGCAAGAACTACCTTGGAAACGTAACTGATCACAAAATTGTCGTTAGGAATTATACATATATAGGATGAAACATTTGTCCTACACATCTGTTTCAAAAATTGAAATTTTCGAAGCTGTTTACAGTTCATTATTTATCGGCATGGTACAAGGAATATTTTCCCTCTTTAATTACCACAGGTGAGTGCGTTGTATAATTGGAAGCCCGTCCGGGTAGCAGACGGGAGGTTCAGAATTCGAAACTCGAACTGTACTTTTCATGCTTTCTGCTTCGAAATGAAGCTGATCACTCTAAAATTCTAAAACGACAGTTAAGCTCTCAAGGGAGCTTACGTATCTTCAGCTCTTATGACAGAAATGCATTGCTATGTAATAAACACCTTAAAACCTAAGTCAATCACAGGAAAGAAGTATACTATTATATTAAGATTAATATCATATATTAAAATTTATTAAGATTAGGATATTTATTAAGATTAATTAAGATTAGAAAGGAATTATTTGAGATTAGGAATATTATATTAAGATTTCCTCTCGAATCACTGATTCCTACTCTGCTCAAAAGCAGTTATTCTCTTTGTGTCTTCGCTTTCCCGGTTCTATACGTAAGTGACGTCAGCGTTAATAGCCTAATCGGGTTCTTGGTAAAAGCAAGCAGCACGCTCTGATTAAACTAAGTAGACACGTAAACATGATTTTATCTTGTTAAAAACAAAATTCATGTGTGCCAAATAATTAGCTAAAATACAATAATAACTGCATTGCTACGAGGAAAATGCAACGATTCCTCGGTGTACCTCATTAATCCGCTACACATCCTTGGACGGACACCAAACGAAACTTTTCCAGTAAGAAATAAAGGGAAAATACGGGTTCTTATAATAAATGTCTCTCTGTTCTTCAGATCAAAAGCAATTTTTCTACATGATTTAAAATCTGTGATCTTTATTTGGTAATTGATTTCACCTCTTTCGCAGTATTACACACCATCGTACTCGGCATATAGTATGCAACAGCTAAGTCCGGATACGTATGCCGTCTTCGTACTTTTCAACGACCTCTTTTTTTTTTCCCTCCTCCCTGGTGATCCTAACAATTTCCTTTGTTGCTTTACTTTTCTCATTAACTTTCCTAAAACTCATTGCTAATGAATTTTCGAAAACGTTACGCAAGAAAAAACATCAAATCAGTTGAAAATTCAGAGTTATAGAGCGGGTTCTTTAATGAAGAGTAGTAACAGGCGAACTGATTCTCATGGACAGTCGTAGTAGAACTGTTTCGAAACACGTGCAATTGCCTGCAGTTTCGACTCATCAAACTCGAGTCGTATTCCAAACAAATATTGTATACCAAATAAAAGTTTCGCGTCCAAAAGGGGAGTATATCTAGATGGACGGATTTCAAAGGGGACCTATACGGAAGTACCGTCTTAATTTATGAAATTCAATTTTTTTTCAGTAAAAGATTTTATCAAGTCTAAAATATAAATCAAATTCTGGTTTCATCCGTTCAATCTAAAAGGTTTACTACAATTCACCTATGTTTTATTTTTCAGAACTCCGTGAATTTGGAGTCTTCAATGAATTGGAGATTACCCCTAGCAACGAATCATTCATACCTACCTCCCTTTATGCCGCTTTCGGTTATAACCTGAATTCCTTATCCGACGTTATTTCCGAAGTAAGTACATTTTCCATAAAACTAAGCAAAGACGCAAACGTACGGTTCCAAAAACGTAATGCATATTCTTCGCGTTGCAGGAAAACGGCGGCATTTAGAGCCACCAAATTTTGAACGCATATAGTCCTTTCTTCGTCCGAACAAGTGCACCTCGAAGTTCGAATGTGTTTTTTTAATTTATTTTATATTTTATGCGAATTTAAGGAAATTTCATAAAAATTATTTAAAAGCAAAGTATTGTCACTGGGCAAAGTGTAAACTTTTAAAATTTAATCAGCACACTCGGCAATTTAAAAGAAATGTGTTATCACTGCCCGAAATAAAGCGTTTTATTTTTCTCACCCTAACGGGCTACTATTCGGCAAAGCGTAAGATATTGATCTAAATTTATTAATTTAGAAGTCAAACAACAAAAATCAGCGTTATATTTTCGAATTTTCACAGGACTAGTTTCGATGGTTTTACCTAACCATCACCCTCAGCTGCCAAAGTGCAAATGAACAAAATAAGATAAGAATGGCTGCAAAAAGCAGCCTAGCTACTGGCGCCATCTATTGATGAAATAAGAAAAACCTAAAACATAATTTCCTTAAAGGGTGAAGGTAAAGATGGATTGGAATTAGGGTCGTTAACTAGAACAGAACGATCTTTTTGAATGCGAAACGTCTTTAGAAAACTTAATTCACCAATGAAAGATGTTTTTTTTTGAATAATTTTTGCTGCAGAAAAAGGAAAATGGGATTTTCGAACCAACAATGTTGGGCAGCAGAGAACTTCTACGGTTCCTTTTTCCTAATATATGCCTCATGTTCTTTAACGCGAAATTTTAAGGCCCTGTTTGTTTGACCAATATAAATTAAACCACACAGGCAAGAATCTTGTAAATACCCCAGGAATTCATACCCGGAATGGGGTTTTTAAGTACGGAACTCGGAATTTTATTGACAGGAGAATAAAGACCCGAAAGTCAAATTTTTGTAAAATAGGAGCAATTTTATAGCTAATTGGTGGAAAGAAAGGAATAACAATAGAATTCTTATAATCTTCTAAAAAAAGAGTGTGCCTTTTGGTGTGTTGAGATAAGAACGTTTTAACTGTTTGGTTAATAATATTGGATAATATTTAATTTATTTCGTAAATTTAATTTGCCCACTATTTATTAGCACACTGAGCTATTTAAAAGCAGTAAATACAGTTCTTATTATTAATTATTTATTGGACCTGTGAAATGACACTAGTTGGACCACCATTATATACTTTTCTTTTCTATAAAAACTATTTCAAGCGGCTAGCCGCGTCAGCTCCTAATATAATAAAAGCATTAAGAAATGACATTAAACATTACAAATATTGATGCGAAGTTGTAACATAGAGTTTTATTTATTTATTTTCAAAATTAAATTTTAGTTGAGAAAATCGTATAAAAATGTATAATGTCTAAAGCTTTTGCTTTTATTCAATATTTTCAAGGAATACCATGCAAAGTTAGCAAAGTATTTCTTTAAAAATTTTTTTTGAAACCTGTTAACTAGTTAAAATAAAAGAATCGGTTAAAAAATGTAGCTGTCATTCTCAGTTCCAAAATAGAAAAACCTATTAAAAGGTCCAAAATAAATTTTTCATTCAGTTATTCTGCCTTAATTCACGCTTGGCATTAGTGAAGTTTTAAAAAGTTTAATGAGTTTTAAAAAAGTATCTATAATTTTTTTTCTTTTAAATAAAATCAAATTTTTTTCCTGACACACTAAAGTAGATATCTGTAGAATTTAAAATTCCGCAAAAAACGCAATTTTAGAATGGCGTAGGTTTTGAATACGTCCCTCTTCTTCATGAGCAAAAAAAGTATTTTTGGATATGTGGGAGAAACGCCAAGCGCCAAACATTTTACGCAAAAATCAATGAGAGGTGAGAAAACGAACGTAACGTCAATTTGTTGAAGGAACTACTAATGAAAAATGAAAAGATAAGCTATAAGAATTCCGAAAACATTGACGATTTTGTGAATGTCGAAACATTTCAAGGAAAACAGAATTCTTAATTATTATAATTTCCACAGAACTAAATTCTAGCTATGATTTGCTATCGAACAATTTGTTTTTATTTTTCCTTTTCAAACCTAAGATTCGTGTTCCTTGATGAGAAATTTTAATGTTTTTTTAGTTTTGTCGATATATGTCAGACCATACTGGCAAGGTATAGTATAAATTCCCCAAGAACTAAAATACATATTTATAAAATTATTTATCGAACTGCATCCTTTTATATAAAATGGTGGGTTGGAAAATGCCACTTGATTTACCAAATTTAATAATTATTCTTCTATTTTCCTAGTTTGCTTTGAATATTGAAGGACTGAACTCACGAAGCGCATGGGATTCGATACTAAGACTGTTTAAACTCAAGCCAGCTGAAGAAATTCCAAAATCTGTAGAAGAGGATATATTTTCTGATGTAAATATAAAAACTTCTTCTCTCTTTTGCTTTCAATACATTTAAAAAAACGACTAATACACGTTTACATTGAACTCATTTTATGAATTCTTAATCTAAAATACAATTCATTTTTTAAATGTTGTATAATATATTAATTTTAAAATCTTTTGATGCTTAGTTTCCCTTTCGAGTTTCATCAACGCCTCTCTGTTCCTGCATCCTTGAAACAAAATGCATGTTCTTTGAGTGTGATAAATAGGCACTGTCATGATGCATAAACATTTATAGTTATACACGAGGGTCATTCTTAAATTTTTGACATACACATAGGTTTTTAAAATTATATTTACGAAATTTTAAGAGCGTTCAAAATGCCTAAGTCATTCATTTCTTGGGTCGATAAAAAAAAAATCATTTGTAGCCTCATCAATCTCATCTTCGGAAAGAAAACGACTTCCACTTAAGTTCTTTTTTAGAATAAAAAATAGCAAAATTTCACACATAGCTAGATCAGGTGAAGAGGGTGGATGTTCCATCCCTTTGACATGTTTTTGTGCAAGAAACTCAACTCTCAATCTTGTTGAATGAGAAGATGCGCTGTCATGGGGCAGCATGAGTCCTCTAGCATTCACTTCTTGAAGAATTTTCAGAAGCCACTTAGTGCAGTTATCTGTGACTATCTTCTGTCTTTCCAGCTTGATAGCTTTGATCAATCCTTTGCTTCTAAAGAAAACGACATACATTACTTTTTTCATGACGTGTTGTCTTTTCACCTTTGTGGACGTGGAATCATCTTTAAAGACACACACTTTACATTTTTGACGTGTTGAAATGTCAAAAAGTGGTATGTAAGTTCCATCACCAGTTATAATTTTAGAAATAACACGATACCTACCCACTTTAAGTAATTTAAGTGTTTCTTTATGTTTCTTTACTGCTTCTAAGATGCTCCTCTTTTTGGTGCTCAGTTAAATTATGGAGAACCCAACGGCAAACTAGTCTTTTCATATGCAATTCTTCATGAATAATTTTATGTATGGGGGCGGTTGAGTTCCTTCCGTATCATTTAGTAGGTGAAGCGATTATTATCTATAAACATTTTCCTTATAGCAGACACATTATCCAGGATTACTGTTGACAATGACCTTCCTGCGTGTTCTTCAGCTGATGATCTATGAAATTCTGTGAATATCTGAATACAGTAACACGAGATGGACCTTCACCATTTCCAAATATTAATTTTAGACATTGTACACATTCTTCTTGATTTAATCGTAGAAAACCATAGCGCGATAATTTTCGCTCGTTAACTCTATTTTTCCATCTGCCTAAAATTTATTCTACTTGCAACCGGCCAATGAAAAATTGTTTTGCTAGGCAAAAATATTTTCAAATCAAAGTTCATATTTTCAAATCTAATAGTTAATTTTCTTCTGCCACTTACTGTCTGAGCTTATCTCAAAAATTTCCGAGTGACCTCTGTACTGTCTCTGCATTCCATCAAATTAAAAATTAACACTCATTAAGAAATACTGAAATAGAATAATAATGATTTAAGGCCTGTCAAATATAGATATTCGATATGTGCTCTTTTTTCTCCCTTTAATGGCTCTGAAATTATTTCCTTTACATTTCTTCTTTGATAAGCCAAAGTTGAGTTTTATCCCCAAATCCAAGAGATCATATTCCCGACTTTCTCCACAAAATCCTTTAAATGTCAAATAATTTTCATTCTTGTGACATTTTGAACATTATATTCTTCAAAATTTAAAATTAATTGCTTAGAATTTCACTTTCTTTCTTAACACCTAATACTTAGAAATTAACATAACGTCCCCAAGAAACTGATCTCTTGTACAATATCGCATTTATAAGTCATTTAATACATCAAAATAATCTAATTTTTAATTGGAATTAATATCTGCAGTACAGAATATCCTCGAGATGGCTTCGAGATATTAAAATCGCAACGTACACAACTGAGATTATCCTGAAGATCTTGATTTTTAGATGCCCTGAAGTCTTCATAATTTATTATCTTTCGCTAGTTATACGAATATAATACTATATCTGAATCGTTAAGTCCCGAATATTTTGATAGCATTCTAAAAATATTAGCCCTCCAGATGGCCTAAGGACTTCGTAATTTAGCATTCTCACTATGTTTTATTTAAGGTGCTATGTCTACAGTGATGTTGTGCACATAGCACCTTAACTCAGTTACTCCTTAGAATTTCACCAATTAACACTTGTAGAGTTATTAGCTTATTTAAGGTGGTTATATTAGGTGATCATCACACTCGACGCGTAACCGAAAGGTCTGAGGTTCGAATCCCGGCGAAGGCGTTGCTCATTTTTCATTCTTCTGCTTTCAAAAATATCCTAATGACTCTACAAGTGGCACCCGAACTAAAAGGTGGTGGATGATGATTCTTCACCACCATGATTTGACCATTGGGGTCCCTAATTCCCATTCCTCCTTTAAAAGGGGGAGTATATAAGGTATTTCTCCCGCCTTCTTCGCATTCCTTCTTTGTTTAGTGATCAGCAGGCTCTACGTGTAACTGAGAGCTTCCTGGTTTGATTCCCGGCGAAGGCGTTGCTCATTTTTCATGTCTTCTGCTTCGAAATAACCTAATGTCTCTACACACTCCTAAGGATATCCGAACAGCATTCTCAAAAGGATTTCTGTTGTCTATCATTCTATAGATGTTCTTTTCTCAATTCTTCTGCGAATTAGAGCTGTTATTGAGCAGCAATGAAGAGCTGTATTGAAAATTCTGTTGAAAGGTGGTGTGTTGAAAGTTCTGTTGAACGTTGTGCTTAGAGCCGTTATTGAGCGGCGTTGAAAGCTTGTGCTGAAAGCTGCGATTAGAGCTGTGGTTTGAGCTGCCTTGGAAGTTAAATAAGCTGTCTGAAGAATTATTACACTTTTTTCTAAAATATTTTTTTATTAAATTCTGCACCATAAATACCTACATCGCTAATGTATTTTCTTAAACATTAAAGCAGATTTAAACAATTATATTAATAGCTTTTCATTAGCATAAATTCAAAGAATTTTCAAAATTTACTTAGGTCAATCTTGCGGAAAAAGATCCTGAATCCTGGCGATTCACCATCTTCAAGAAATTGTTTTACATAAATTCGTACTATTATCTGGATCAAGAGAGTATTAAGGGAAGTCTAGTAAATATCCGTAAGTATGAAATTTGAATTTCACTTTTATTACAAGTTGTAATACAGCTAATAATAAAAATGTGATGTGTACACCACATGACTTCCTTGTACGGAATATTAAATTATGCTAATTTTTTCCAGCATTTCATTTAAACTTATGTCCTCGAATTTCATTAGAGATGTATTTCTCATTCAATTAATTTAGTTCTCACTTCGCGGCAAGGCAAAAATAATAAAAATACAAAACATATTCATTAAAAATTCAAAAATATAGAAAACCATAAAACACCAAATACAGGTAAAAATTTTTAAAAACAACTTTTACAATTAAAATTAAAGTTTCTACGCAAAACCAAGCCATTCGGACAGCGGGCAAGAAGACAGATTTTTGGATGCACGAAACTGAAAGTTTACTTTTGGTCTCACTCGGCAAAAAGACGCTGAAAGGGTAGAAATTGTTTTAATTTGTTGTGGACGCTATGCCAAGTCAATATATGGGATAATTTAATAAATTAAATGATAATACCAGAACGGATTAAGCATAGTTTAATTCGCTGTAATGAAAGAAGACGTTACTTTGTTATTACGAAACTTGTTTTCTCTAGATTGGCAGCAAATCTACTATTCTGCTAAATTTAAAATGTAAGCAAATATGGCTGCTATTATAAAAAATAGTTTAAGCAATTTTTAAATTATTGATAATTCTACAACTATAACATGCAGATTAACTAAAGGCATAAAAACCTTAACCGGAAGATAAGAACAACAGAATTCAATCATTTTCAAAGCAAAAATTCAATAGAGAAACTGAGCTCACTGAGCCGAGTAACAGAGTGGATACATATATATATTTATATACTTTTGGTGCGCCGATTACAACCAAAATAGCAGGGGAACATCTACATGTTATAGCAGTCCTGTAAACAAAAGTGCAATGTTCTGAGGCTATTCATTTTTGAGTTATGCGAGATACATACATACGTACGTACGTACGTACAAATGTCACAAAAAAGTCGCTTCTGAATCCATTTTAAATCAGTTTTATAATTTGCCTGGGGAAAAAAGAGTCTTTTATTATGTCTGCTATCCAGAAATTATAACCACTATCTTCGTTAAACTTTATAAGCTGAATAAATCGTTATGTTAAAATTTACGCATGTAAAATGAAGGATATCCACAGATAACCGAAATAGAAAAGAATATTAAAAGGTAATAAAGTTAAATATAGTAACATAAAAATGTGCTGCAAATTTCATTCTTTTGTGATGAAACATTTTACTTCGTATAGCTCTACATTCATTTAAAGAATTAACTTACTACGTGTTTTTTAATTTATCAATTCAATTTGCACTAGATTTCGGTTAGATTACTAGAGAAATCTCTGGATTTTGTTTTGAGGTTAGAATATATTGAAAATAAATTGGGCTGTCAATGTTTAAGTTTGCAAGCTAATATGCCAAAGAAATAGCCATTATAATTTTAAAAGGTTTAAAAAATTGTAAAAATCATAGGACTAATAAAAAATTGCTATCTGTATGCATATTTCATTTCAACACTTAAAACAATACTTAAGTGTTACGTAGGCTTACTATTTTGAGAATAAATCCCCCTCGCCCGAAATTAAGGTGCAAAATATTAAAGTCTTACGTATAAAATGAGCAAAGTCAAATGAGTGGACATTGCATGACTTCCTGGTACGAACTTTTGCTGCCTTCATTTAAACTTTTTCCTCGGAATATTCTAGCTTAATTAACCGATCCCTGGAGGCAAGTTGAAAAAGAAATCAAAAATTACAAATTTGGAAATGAAATATCCCCGGTCCATTTTTCTCGTACAGAAGTCAAACTTCTCCTATTTTTATTATTTCATAACGAGTACAAAACTTTCTTAAGTATAGTTTAGAAGCCGGGAGACCGCATTAAAAATTAGATTTCGTTGTTTACCCAAAATGAATTTTTTTTAAAAAGCTGACATTACCCAAACATGAATATTTTCGTCATTTAAAACCCTTCTGTAACTGGAAGTATATGACTATGATTGACGATTGCGAAACTAAAAGCAATGTAAGAATTTTTAAGCCGGGTAACGGGATTGGGTACATATATATATTTAGCACTAACAAATTCAATAAAAAGAGAGCTGCACAACTAGATGTAATAGCAGTCCAATATAAAAAGTTTCAAAGTTCTACGGCTAATCGTTTTTGTACTATACGAGATATGTACTTACGTGCGTATATACGTCACAAACAGTTTGTTTTGAATCCATTTTACCATCCGTTTTGGAAAAATAGTCATTTGGTCTGTCCGTACCTAGAGGCACCACAGAAAAAAATGCTCAAAATGGATTCGGAAAAGGGTAAAATGGATATCTTTTTTTGTAATCTGATAGTCGAAATTGTTTGCGATTATAATACTTCCTTTACTTTGTACAAGTAAGTAAAAATGCCTATGATTATTCCCTCGCACATCAACGCCATGTAGAAGCTTATGCACTTAATAAATAAAGAAAGGTCTTAATTATTCAAGATATGCATTTATTTCACGGACTGCTTTATACGGACTTTTTCACGGAAGGAAGAGACTGCTTTATACTAACAGGGCACAAAATGCACCTCCTCGAAATAACAAATATAAAAAGTTAGTAAAAGTGACTTCCTTGTACGGAATGTTAAATTATACGTAATTTTCCTGCATTTCATTTAAACACATTGAATGAACAGTTAACGAATTTTGAATTAAATCTACTTCGTCGATAGCGCATAAACCACAACGGAATAAATGCACTCTTTAAAGTTCACTATATTTGTTTACCATAGCGACACTCTGGGGCTAGGGTCACTTAACAGCGTTAATCTCATTCATTTTATAACTCAGAATGCGCAAACATTATAGCATCTGAAGAATTACCGCAAGTTCTATTCAAATACTAAAATAAATCCAAAACGATGTCTAAAAGAAATTAAACAAATAAAAGGACGATTCAGTGCCGCTTAACTAATGCGCATGCGCTACTAAGTAATTCAGTTCTCACTTAGCGGTAAGGGTAATAACGTACAAAAATTCAAAATATTTTCATTAAAAATTGAAAGATATAGAAAAACATAAAACACCAAGTACTGTTAAAACAATTAAAAAACGATTTTTACAGTTAAAATTACAGTTTCTACGCAAAAACAAGCTAATGACTTAAATGATAATTCCAGAACGAATCAAGCATTATTTAATTCCCAGTAATAAAAGAAGACGTTACTTTGTTGTTGCGAAGCTTAGTTTCTCTAGACTGGCAACAAATCCACTATTCTGCTAAGTTTCAAATGTAAACAAATATGGCTGCTATGGCCAAAAAAATTAGGCTTAGCCGCACTGAAACAACTTTTAAATCGTTGATAATTCTGCAATTATAACATGCAGGTTAAGTAAAGGCATAAAAACCTCTAAAGGAGGATAAGAACAACTTAATTCAATAATTTCTAAAAACAAAAAATGCACAATTTACAAACTTATAAGAATAAAGAAACGGAGCTCACTGAGCCGAGTCACAGAGCGGATATATATATACATGTTATATACTTTTGGTGCGGCCGATTGCAACCAAAATGCGAGGTGCACATCTATGTTATAGCAGCCCTATATACAAAATTTCAACGTTCTGAGGCTCCTCGTTTTTGAGTTATGCGAGATACATGCATAGGTACGTACGTACGCACAGACGCCAAGAAAAAAACTCTTCGGAATCCATTTTAAATCAGCTTTATAATTATTTTGGGGAAAAAGAGTCTTTTATTCTGTCCTTACATGCGGATGTCACTCAAAAACATCGTTAAATTGCATTCGATAGCGGTCAAAATGGATATTTTCGTTGAAATATGAGACCCGAAATTTTTCGCGATTACAATACTTCCTTTTTGCTTCGTACAAGGAAGTAAAAATTACTTCAATTCTTTATAACTGGAACATTATGCTACTGACAGTATGCGAAAACCACGAATATGAAAAATCATTGTTTTCTTGAAATCATGCTTAATGGTTTGATACGTGCTTGATTTTTGGGGAAAATGTGGTTATGACGTCTGAGCTTTTATAATCATTTCAGTAAAAAGGTTTTTTTAATGCTGTAAACATCTAAACACAGCCTAAGAAACAGCTAATAACTAATAGCTAGAAGCTAATAACAACAAAAAACGCATATTTCTGGTTTTTGTCGACGATGTAAAATATACTATGTGTTCCTCAATTACATTTGTATTTCTAAATTTTCATCACTTCCAGTGAGAGACTATCTGAGCCATCACCTTAATATGGACTATATTGGAAATCTCGAAGGTCATATCGTGAAAGTATTCATTCCGTCGTCATACCACACTAAGGCTGTCTCCAAAGTATTACCTGTTCCAGTGGGATTTGAAATAAACAGTCCTTTGCTTCTGTCACTGAAAATTAAAGCAAAGAAAGCCGAAATGGAATCACCACAAGGACGGAGCTACGTCCTTTCTGTTAAGCCTAGGTAAGTTCTAAACCGCTTATTAAATGAGAAACGCAATTAAAATAATGTGCTAAATCGTTTATTCTATTAGTTTTGTATTTCCATGGATCATCAGAAAATCAAACATTTATCGACTGCAGCAAAAGCTGAAATTAAATCAGTTTTATAATGCTTCGAAAATTTCTCCAACTTGTTGTTCAATACAAAGAGCAGTATAATGATAATGCAAATATACGCAACGAAATTATTATTAATTTTTCTTTTCATTCAAATGTATCTTTAAATATCCTAAAAACGTTCCATCATATGTTGCAATCGGCAACGATATTAGTACGTAATATTGCAACTGCAAATGAAGGGAAAAGCAACCACTGAAACGTATGCAAGGAATAAAATAATGGAAGGCTACAGTAACATTCAAAATCTTAAAGAAAATTAACTTCAACGGGAATTACCTGAGAAAAATTTAGTAATTTGATAATCCAAATTCCAGTTTAACATTTGAAAGTTACTTTTAAAAAATCTGATGTATACACCACATCACTTCCTTGCACGGCATATTAAATTATACGCACATTTGGTTGTATTTCATTTAAACTTATCAGGACTGAGTATTCTGTGCATAGTTTTAGAAAACATGGTAAAGTCTTCAATAGGGTCCTTATCCTCAAGTCTTAAGTCCTGAACTGGAACAGTGAGCGGATAATACGCTATGTTCTTGTGTAGATGCTGAGTTGGAGAATAACTGCACTTGAAAGGGATTTGAAATCCTCTTTTATTAAATCACTATTATTTACACACATCCCAACTCGGGAGGGATACAGAAGTAGAAGACCACACTTGGGTCGAACTTAACAAACAAATAAATTTAAATAAATACCTAAATAGAAATTAAATTAAACTTTGCTTCGCAGAGCAAATCGCGGAGTTTGGCCTCTACCTAAAAGGGTGCGTAGCAAGATATACTAATACTAACGCACTTCAAATTGCTTCAATATGCAATCACGTAGCAAGCACTATGGCTTATAAATTTAGCTGCTAGCTGGTCAGGCGAACGTTAAGCAGACTGACCGTGATCTGAAACTAAAGCTCTCTCACACCGAGAGATTTCTACCTCTGGTTTAAATAGTACTTGGCTGTACTTCAAAATTAGCATAAGCTGAAAACGCGCGCTTCTTCTGACGGGAAGTTGAAACAGAGAGGAGATAGAAAGATTTAAATTAAAATAAAACTTGGTTAGTTTAACTAAAACCTTACAAACTTATCTCCTCGAATTTCATTAGATATATTTCTCATTCAATTAATTCAGTTCTCACTTCGCGACAACGCAAAAATACATAAAAACCTCAAAATATCTTTATTAAAATTTGAAAAATATAAAACACCAGATATATTTAAAACAATTAATAAATTTTTCTGTACTATTAAAATTAGACTTTCTACCTCAAAAACATGCAATTCGGCCAGCAGGCAAGAAGGCAGATTTTTCAATGCACAAAACTAAAAGTTTACTTTTGGTCCCATTCGGCAAGAAGACACTGAAGGTACGGAAACGGACTTTAATTCACTATTCTGATAAGTTTCAAATGTAAACATATATGGCTACTACAGTAAAAAAAATTAGGCTTAGCCGCACTTAAACAACTTTTAAATTGTTGATAATTCTACAACTATTGCATGCAGATTAATTAAAAGCATTTAAACTTTAACCGGAAGATAAGAACAACATAATTTAATTATTTTTAAAGCAAAAAATGCACAATTTACTAACGAAATAAAAAACTGAAATCAGTGCAGAGAAGCAGAGTAGGTATATATATATATTGGTGAGGGCAATTGCAAATAAAAAAGGAAATGCACAACTATATGTTACAGCAGTCCTATATACGAAATTTCAACGTTCTGGTGCTGCTGGTTTTTGAGTTAGGCGAGATATGCCTACCTACGTACGTACAGAGGTCACAAAAAAATTCTCTTCTGAATCCATTTTAAATCCTTTTTGCAAACCGTTTCGGGAAAAAGAGTCCTTTATTCTGTCCGTACAGATATCACGCAAAAATATCCTTAAATTGCATTCGATAGTGGTCAAAAGGGATATTTTCGTTGAATTATGATGCCCGAAAATTTTCGCGATTACATTACTTCCTTTCCGTCGTACAAGGAAGTAAAAACTGGCATTCTTGTAGTTTTCAACATGTGGACGTACGAGGAAAAGAAGAAATCCAAGTGTTGCACAATGCTTTAGATTTATTTATACATTGATATGATATGCAAATGAGACAGGAATGGTAAGGATTTTGAGAAGTGAAGTGAACTTTCGTGAAGCGGAAATCATCCCAAATGTTTCATCTTCCTTTTTAATCAAAAGTAAAAGAAAACTGCCACTAATGAAGTTAAATATTTCGCTTTAAATTAAAAAAAAAATATATATATATAAAGCAATTAAATATAACTGAGATAATGTAAGTGAAAGCAATTAAAATGTCATACAGTACATTATGCAGAGAATTTTATATAAAAGCATAAATATTCCAAAAATATAAGCCCAAATTAAGTGAAAATATCATTAAACTACAAAGCTTGTTTCCTTTTTAGCGTGCACCATTCAATTTTACATTCCAACCAAATCTTGGATCTCCGTGATTGTAAGCAGATTGGAGTCTACCACGAGAAGAAAATTTCAGCGTCTTACCCAATCGAGCTGAAACTGGCAATCTCGAAACATGGCAATTTGAGCTTGGCATATAGCTTTCCCGAACTTCCGAAGAAGATTCTGTCATACCATTCCGAAGCTGGAACTTATGCAGCAAAATTTGACGGTGAAACTCCTCTCAGTATGAAAGCAAGGAGGAGTATTCAGACTATCCCCGTACAGTTCAAAGTAAGATACTTCCTCATTAACTTTCTGTGATTGATATACTTCTGTAGAAATTTAGCCTCGGAAAATAAGTTTCATGGCAAACTTGATTACAAGACTTTAAAAAATTTACTTGCAAATTTTGAGCTTTGAGTTTAGGGAAACCTCCTTCAAAAAAATCTCATGCGTACATCGCATGATTTCCTTGTAAGGAATATTAAATTATACGCATTCTGCATTTCATTTAAACTTATTGGATTAAATTAGATCTATGTCATCATCGATAGCGATAGCTCATAAACCACAATAGAATAATTGCACTCTTTAAAATTCGCTACATTTGTTTACCACAGCGACATTCTGGGGCCAGCATTACATCTCATTCATTTTATAATTCATGAGAATGCACAAAAACTATGTATATCATCTGGAGAATTACCTAACCGTTGCTGCATGTTCTATTCAAATACTTTAATAAATCTAAAACGATGTGTGAAAGAATTTAAACAAACAAACAAAACAAAACAGAAGGAAACAGTTTTTCACAGACGATTCAGTATTCCTCATTCAATTAATTCAGTTCTCACTTTGCGACAAAGCAAAAAAATACACAAAATATCTATATTAAAAATTACGAAGTAAATCTTACTTAAATTACACTTACTTCCTGGAATAAATTCCAGAACGGATTAAGCATGATTTAATTCGCAATAATAAAAGAAGACATTATCTTTGTTGTTGCGAAGCTTAGTTTCTCTAGATTAGCAACAAATCCACTATTCTCCTAAATTTCAAGAGTAAACAAATATGTCCGCCATGAGAAAAATGATTAGGCTTAATCGAACTTAAAAAACTTTCAAATTCTTGATAATTCCACAATTATTGCATGCAGGTTAACTAAAGGCATAAAACTCTTAACCGAAAGATAAGAGCAACATAATTCAATCATTTTTAAAGCAAAAAATGCGCAATTTGCAAATATATAAGAACAAAAAAACTGAGTTCACGGAGCCGAGTAACAGAGTGGATATTTATATACTTTTGGTTCTGCCGATTGCAACCAACATAGGAGGTGCACATCTACATGTTATAGCAGTCTTATATGCAAAATTTCAACTTTCTGAGGCTACTCGTTTTTGAGTTATGCGAGATACATACATACATACGCACAGACGCTACGAAAAAATCTCTTCAAAATCCATTTTTAATCAGTTTTATAATTTTTTTTGGGGGTAAAGAATCCTTCATTCTGTTCTTACGTATGAATATCACTCAAAAATATCTTTAAATTGCATTAGATAGCGGTCAAAATAGATATTTTTGTTGAAATATGATACCCGAAACTTTTCGCGATTACAATACTTCCTTTTCACTTCGTACAAGGAAGTAAAAATGGTAGCTTATTAAAGTTCGGGATGTAACAACAGATGCTAAGATTCGATTTCGAATTTTTTTTTGGGGGGGAAGTTAAGGTACTTTTATAACTAATGTAACCGAACCTAACATAAATTAAGGTCCCTGCACACCTACAGAAAATGTAAATTCTATGTCCTTTCTAGATTTTTACTTCGCTTTAAAAAGCTAATAAGCTTAAGGAGAATTTTTAGGAGCTGAATATATACGGAACCTAACTACTCAAATTTTAAATTCCGCCTCGTAAAAATAGTCAAGCTACTTAATCCTTGTGTCCTGATCCTTGTGTAAAGTAATATTAAGTCCGGAAAAGATTTAAATGTACACACTTCTTGTAAGAATAGAAGACCTTTGCTACTCGCGAGGTTAACAGAACATAGGAGTAAAGTCAAATTTCATATGCTATTCATAAGTCTGTAAGTTTTGGATGAGGCCCACGATTTACCCGAGCAAACACCTTTAGCAAATGCATTCACGTATTCACGTCAGTTTGGAAATGGTGCGAAAATGGTAGTTGAACGATCAACGGCCGCTATCAAAAACTGTCCCTGAACTTTAAGGATTCCTTTTTTTATACATTACTAACTCGAATTCTAATGAGAGCCCACGAAAATGGATTTAATTATACAACCAAAATAATAAGAGGATGACTTCATAAATAAAAAATCTTACATAATAAATACTTAATATTTTAATACAGTGTGGCCCATAATAAACCGAATTAACCAACATTACGTAAGTAGATGAAAGAGAAAGTTCTTGCGCGTCATAGTGCGTTATGTGGCATTTGAAATGTTATTGCTTATTACTAGGTCTTAATACACTAACACCTTTTGGTTTTTCCTCTTACATATCCAGTTCAATTTGTCTTGGGTTATCTTGCGAAAGCCTTTGGTACGCAAAAGGGTAGAGCATTCATTTGTTAGCCGAGAAGTGGAAGGTTCAAGTTTTCCTAGTGGGCGAAGTTGCATTTGAAATATGGGCCAATTTACTCTAGAAAATTTTAGATAGCAGTCAAACACTTTTCCAAGTACAGTTAAACAAACGAAAAGGAAAATAAAAGCAAAATTTGAAAAGTTTCAGATTTTAACGGTCGCCCAAAAGGGTTTATTAAGGATTTTTTACTCTGTCACTGACCTCGCGGTCTACTAGTCTGCTGTTGAACTTACTTCTCCTAAACCATTTCTTTTTCTCTTTTTAACTTCATTATTAAGCATAATTTTCTTCGCACTTAATGCCAAACACAATTCAACATCAAAATTGCAAAAATTTTAAATGCTGCATAGTTTTAGAATATTCGATGCAGTGTTGCATAGATTTTTATATATTTTTCAGTCTTTTCTCAGTTCATTGTTTTCTTAGTAAGATGACTTGTAAAAATAATACAGGGCGATAATATTTGGTGGCAACAATTTGAAAAGTGATTAGCCGTTTATAGTAGACGAAGCAAAATCCCGTTTCGAAACTAATAACCCGTTCGGGCCAACGCCGTTTTGGGCTAATAATATGTTAAAACTCGAAACTTGGAAGTAACCTCTAGCTAAACTAAACTATCTTAAATACTAAAACCTTAAAATAGCTACCAAGAGATGCGGTGAAATAACTTGACTTACCATGAATTTTCTCATAGACAAGCGTAGGCTACAGTTTACAACAGGAATTTAAATAACAGGCAAAGCATGAAATTAGTTTTTATATATCTGCCTATCGCAACGCGCTGTATGTCTCTTTTAATGCAGTACAAATTTGCAAACTTCTAATTAACGTTATATTAAAATAAAAGAGCAAAACGTAGTTCGGACTAAAGGAAGATTTGCTTAGTTAAACATCCATCTTTTTAATGCAACCTAGTAATATAAAAAATTAATAATTTTCGCGTATCTTTCCATTACTTAATTCACTAACTCTCAAATTCGATATCAATAAATGTTCAAAATTTCATGTTATGCTTTTCGAAATATACATGCTTAGATTTGGAAATTTTCAAAATTTAAAACTTTCTTTCGGTTTTGGAATTAAAAAAAGTGTTTTCTTGAAGTATAAATATTGTTAGTTTGAGAACACTTTTAGGTGACTAAATCCAATATTATCATAAAATGTCTACCCCCTTATCGATGTCAGAGGACACTTTTTTTCTGTTTCCATTGCATATAACTAACTTTTGTACCATTTAAATTGAGCTAAAGCGTTTTTAATCTTATAGAAAGAAAAAGAAATTGGTGTCCCTGGACTTCCAAAATTCCGCGTCAAAGTTTTAACAGAAGACCTCAAAGAAGGCAGGGAAGAAATACCGCGAAATCAACACGACCTTGCGCAATTGCTGATCAAGAAGTTGCTCAACGCTGGATGGAGGAAAAAAACTGTCGAGATTGAGAGAGTCGCAGATTCCAAATTTTGGCCTTCCAGAGCAGAGGTAAAAATAATGCACATATAAAATGAAATAATTCAGATAAAACTTTTTCGACAGAATATTCAATCTAAAATCTAATAAACTTAATCTCTAATATTGAAATCTTAAATTGCCATCTTTTATATTTGCAGGTGCAGCTCAGTGTCAGTTTGGAGCGAAACTTCGTTGAACATTCCGTATTAGTTAGGGACGAAGACTGGGCCAAGAAGGTGAACCTCCGAGATAGGTTTGAAGCCAAAGATCCCAAGGATTATGCTGAGGAAGCCAAATTTTTAGTGAAACTGATAGAGGAAGAGATTTCCCATATGAATGAAACACTTATCGTCGACTTTGTACAGATTAGCAATGGAAGAATTGTCTTTGCCCTTCATGTGAATGCATCTTACCGGTATACCTTCGGAGGATGCATACAACATCTCCATGTGGATGCCGATCTCAAACAACACAGGCTTTCGAAACATAATGAAGTAAGCTAAAATCTTATTTTTTAAATCATAATTAATATTTATGCCTTAAAGTTTATCATACTGCAGTACATTCTGTTATCTTCGCAAGATCAACTGCTGTCAACAGGACAGAAAACTTCTCACTTTTTGCACGCATCTATCGTTAAATTGTTCTATTCTGAAATAATTGTAAGAAATTCAAAATCATCTTTTCGTTTTCTATTCTGTGACAACAATTTATTTTTATTGTTGAAATGCTCTTGTATATTGAACTTTAGTTAACTTTTTTATGTAATTAATATTTAATAACTATGAAATATCGAAAAAGAAGGCAAATGTTAAAATATATCAAAACAGAAGGAGAGATAAATGCTTCTAAAAAATTCGTCTTGAAAACCAATGAGAATAAAATCAAATGTATCAGTGGTAGGCTTATAGTGGTATACGAATGATATTGCTTCATTTTTTTTTCTCCCATAGGCTAGTTTTGACTACTATGTGGCTTTCTTGGATAGACCCCATGAGTTCAGCTACGACAAGGAACATTTCGGAAAGCAAAAGGCAGTGGCTTTTGCTTCTCTGTCACTCCCTAAGTCCGGTTCTTTCGAAGATCCAGTTTTCGCTGCTAAAGTAAGCGATTAGTTTAAATTATATTCATAAGTTAAGTTTGTAAATGTGCATAATTATGAATTTAATTAGTATGTTATACGTTATCGCATCGCCGTTATTTTTATTAAAACAATAAAAAGTAGGAAATCGAAATTTCCATAAGATTTCAGGTTGAATTATAGCTCTCAAAGTCCTGTATCAAAAGTGCAATAATTGGCCATTTCGTTTAAATACAATGTTTATACTATTTATCAAAACGTCTTGAAATCCTAATCAGCCAATTCGGAGAAATCATGTACACAAACAGGAAAAATATATTTTTTATGAAATCTTAATTGAAAATGAAATTACCTTTGAATCTTGTTAATACATTACTTTCTTAAAATTAATAAATATGTCGTTAGATAGATTAATAAATTAACTTTATTATTACGCATAATTGTATATTGATATAAAATTGCGTAAAGAAGAAGTTGAATATAGCTCAGGGAATTTGGTGCGAGGAATTTGCCGAAATGTGAATGTCAACAGATCATCTGGCTTTTAAAATAACAAAAACCTAGAACTATTTTTTACCATAACTTTGGCTTTTGAGCGAATGTTTATATGGCGTTTGTTTTGAAGCACTTCCAAAAAAATCAACTTTTAATATAAAACCAAATTTACAAAATTTGACTTTTTGGATTATTTAAAGGTACTTCACCAATTAATAGCAGATAGCAATAAAGTAATAATAATATTATTCCTAATTATTAATCTGTTATCTAGCATAATAAAGAAGTTTAATTCAGTGTATTTCTGCAATATTTCTGAAATATATTTAATTCTTTAACCAACCTTTAAAAGTATGTTCACTTAACAATACTTTACTATGTCCTAAATGAATTACCTCCTATTAATGTCAGAGAGTAATCGTCATGCTTACAATCTGCATAGACTAAAAATTAACAACTTTATTTATCAAAGCCTGATGGATTACAACTTAAGCGAGCATTTTAATAGAAAGGGAGAATTATTTTTGATAACTTGTAACGTCTTACACGGCCTGCTTTGGAATTTACAGCTGTTAAAATAAATCCTCTAAAATTGGATGCCTGGTTTTACTCTCAGTCAATTATAAAAAATCTGATGTCTACACCACATGACTTCTTTGTACGGAATATTAAATTATACGCAATTTTCCTGAATTTCATTTAAACATATGGAATTAACAGTTAAGGAATTTTGAATTAAATCTACTTCGTCGACAGCGCATAAACTACAACGGAATAAATTCACTCTTTAAAGTTCACTATATTTGTTTACCATAGCGACACTCTGGGGCTAGGGTCACTTAACAGCGTTAATCTCATTCATTTTATAACTCAGAATGCGCAAACATTATAGCATCTGAAGAATTACCACAAGTACTATTTAAATACTATAATAAATCTAAAACCACGTATAAAAGAAATTAAACAAATAAAAGGGAACAGTTTTTCACAGAAGATTCAGCGCCGCTTACCTAATGCGCATGCGCTACTAATTAATTCCGCTCTCACTTCGCGGTAAGGCAAAAATACATAAAAGTTCAAAATATTTTCATTAAAAATTGAAAGATATAGAAAGACATAAAACACCAAGTACAATTAAAACAGTTAAAAAAACGTTTTTTCAATTGAAATTAAGATTTGGATTCAAAAAGCAGTTAATAACTTGAATGATAATTCCAGAATGAATCAAGCATAATTTAATTCGCAAAATAAAAGAAGATGCTGCTTTGTTGCTGCGAAGCTTAGTTTCTACCGATTGGCAGCAAATCCACTATTCTGCTAAGCTTCAAATGCAAACAAATATGTCCGCTAACATAACCAAAAATTTGCTTAATCGAACTTAAAAAACTTTCAAATTGTTGATAATTCCACAATTATTGCATGCAGGTTAATAAAGGGCATAAGACTCTTAACCGAAAGATAAGAACAACATAATTCAATCATATTTAAAGCAAAAAATGCACAGTTTACAAACTTATAAGAATAAAGAAACTGGGCTTACTGAGCCGAGTAACAGAGCGGATATAGATATACATATATTTATATACTTTGGTCCTGCCGATTGCAAACAAAATGCGAGGTGCACATCTACATCTTATAGCAGCCCTATATACAAAAATTCTAACGTTCTGAGGCTCCTCGTTTTTGAGTTATGCGAGATACATACATACATACATACGAAAACACAGACGCCATCAAAACGCTCTTCAGAATCCATTTTAAATCAGTTTTATAATTATTTTGGGGAAAAAGAGTCTTTTATTCTGTCCTTGCATACGGATGTCACTCAAAAACATCGTTAAATTGCATTCGATAGCGGTCAAAATAGACGTTTTCGTTGAAATATGATACCCGAAATGTTTCGCGATTACAATACTTTCTTTTTACTTCGTACAAGGGAGTAAAAAAACACAAGTATAACTGTGAGTGGCACCAGGAATCATTGTGACCCCAAACCATTGCCAAATCTTTCTAAATATCGTTGCCATTTAAAAGTTCTTGAGCGTATTTTAATACCCATAACCTTCTGGTCTGAGCGAATATATGAGGTCTTAAAGAAAAGATAAGTCAACGTTTTAACTTAACTGTTAATCAAACGTAAAATAATTGTAGCCTATTTATTTTAATTTGAATGAAAAAGAGTTTTAAGTTCTATACTCTTCGTCCTAGGCGCCTTTTTCCCCGCCCCACAAAAGAGTTGTCATACGAAGAATAGTAAAATTGCTTTATTCTTTAAATAAAAGTCCAGTTTCACGTATCGCAATTTTTTTCAATTTATGTTTGAGGTTTTAAGTATGCGTTTCTATTGGCTTCGCTTTTACGTTTAGGCTCTGTTGTCTCACAAACCTCTTGATGATCTACTTCGTGACGAACTACTTTCTCCAAAGCTTTCTGAATTATATCTACCAAAGAGCCATAAACAATGTATTCACGATGTCAGACATGGAGACTCTTTATCCGTGGCATGTGTTAAAGCTATTAAAGAAGCTTCCATCTATAATAACTTGTATCTGGATATTATCTTGCGCAAAGTAAGTAAAGTTTTCTTGTTCATTCATATTTCAATTCAAACAGCATAATGTACTTTTAAGTATGATTTGACTTCAATAGTCTTACAACAATGACTAGAAAGATAATTAAGTATTTCTTAAAATCTAATGTATATTACAAAATTAGTCTAAGGTCTAAAGTGAGCGTTAAAGTTGGCAATAGTAAGTAAAGAGAAAAGATTAAAGTACCATTAAACGTCTAAAGTGAGCTGAATAATTTATGCAAACACTTTCCCCATCGTGTAAAGTTGGAGATTACTGATGATTTAAACTGCGAAACTTCGATTACAAAAAATTTAATTATAGATTTTTTACGGTCATTTCATAAAATTCGCACAAATTAAATCAGTAAGGAATTTGAGTCAGACAGTATAATCAACTGCCATAAATTTTCTTTTCGAAACTTTATTAATTATACACCAAGATCTTGCTTTTCTAACGGTCTCGCGTTATAGTGGAAAAATCATGGCATTTTTACATCAGATTTAAATTGCACTACATAATTCTCTTCATAATTAGTTGAATTTATCATTTATTTAAAAAAATATGTCATTTTTTCACGAATTTAAGCATAATATTTGTCCTTATAAACTGGCCGAGGATCGAAATTTCGGGATTGCTAAATCTTCGATCGTAAGCCTCATTCCGTTTCGATGTGCCTCTGGTGTTTAATCGTGATCTATCTATTTATTAGATAATTTTTTTATACGTTTACGTGGCTACCGCAGATCGCATTATCGCTCATCTATATATATAAAGAAGAATGTCTGTTTGTGTGTTTGTTCGCGATTACTACTACAGCTATCGTCACCAAACTTTCTACCATTCTTTTCTGGGCCCTGGAAAAGCTCGACGTCCACTTTTTTCCAAAAAAAAAAAAAAAAAAAAAAAAAAA
>KK120339.1:69505-92465 GCA_000611955.2 Stegodyphus mimosarum
AAGATATTAATTAAAAATTCTGAAAAGGCTAATTTTCGCCCTCAT
This sequence comes from Stegodyphus mimosarum, assembly GCA_000611955.2. Classification (NCBI taxonomy): domain Eukaryota; kingdom Metazoa; phylum Arthropoda; class Arachnida; order Araneae; family Eresidae; genus Stegodyphus; species Stegodyphus mimosarum. The sequence goes on from KK120339.1 coordinate 69,551, forward strand.
TTTTCCGAGTGGCAACAGTCTTGCACGCTGGAGATGTGTTGCCACTGTTCGCTTTCAAATTGTAGAGTTTATGAAATTCTTCTAAGTTTTAAAATGAAATAAAAGTAGCATTGCCAAACATTAAATACATTTATTCCCGATTCCAAAAATTCCTAGGATGTAATTTTGACTGTTCCTATCTTCGTACGACTTTAATCAGCCGAGATATTAATTAAAAAACTTCGAAAATACTAATTTTCGCACTCATTTTTCCGACTGGCAACAGTCTTGCGCGTTGGAGATAAAAATGCTTTATTTCGAAAAGTGTTGCTACTGCTCACTTTCAAACCGTCAAGTCTGTTAATGAAAAATTTGTAAGTTTTACGAAATCTATCTACATATATATACAAAGAAGAATGCCTCTTTGTGTGTTTGTTTGTTTGTTCGTATTATTGATTTCTGATCAATTTTTTGCCAGAATTAATCGACTAAAGTTGAATATAAGGGAAGTAGTGGATGGAACTTTTCTGATTAGTATTCTCGTTAAGATACTGATTTAATCGATCTTTGTCGAAATCTGACTGACTTCCTAAATGTAAATAATCAGATGCGTCAAATCCCTTTTCCAAGAATTGATAGAACCACCGTAGTCCCCTAATCCTCGGTTAAACTCGATTAGGAAAACGTACTGGAAATGTAACCTTTATCCCTTTGACACTCTCTCTTGTTTTGTTTACTAGACAGGCAAACTATGCTCAAAATTTACATCATTACATTTCTAAGAACACAAAATTACAAACTAAGCAATAAAAATAGAGTAACGATCAACTATTCTGAGCAATGCAGAAATGCTAACTCATAACATAACGTTTCTGCATTTCTGTACAGAATCATATTTTCATTATTTGTGTGATTCTACCAGTGGCTGAATTGGGAAAAGTCATAAGGTATTGATATTTTATCTCGACTTCAGTTCTTATATACTGATGGAGGTTTTTCGATGTGAGCATAAATAAAAGACATTTTCACAGTCTGTATCGAATCTTCGTGAAGTCACAGAGGAATGGGCTTTATTTCTCGAAAGTCTTCACAGTTTTTCAATTCTTTATCCGTTTTCGAATAAAGTACCGCATTTCGCCCATTAACACACTTTTTTTTATGGTAAAATCCCATAACTTTGAAAAGTATCCGTGGAGTGCTTTTCTGTAAAGGATTTTAATGAATTTGTTTTTAAAAACGCAAAGAAAAAATACAGCAGCAGCAATTAATTTACATCCTTGCTTGTAAAAATAAAAGGTGCTTATCAAAAGTCAGTCGAGGTTACATCAAATGAAAACGCAGATACTATGAATATATTGCTACGTGAAGATGAATATATTATTACTTCAAAATTGACACTAAATCAAGCTATTTGGTGACAGTTTCACGGTCAACGGGATAATATGTGAGTACCAAATATAGAAATGAAAGCATATTTTTTATATTTTGAAACAATTGTTCACAGTTTTCCAGTAAATAAAAATAACAAAGCAAACTTCACTGTTTGAAAGTCAATAAATGCGTTAAAACATTAGGTTAATAATAGTGAAAATAAATCAGCCGGAAGACACAAACACTAGTCCAATATCTTTTAGGCTAAAATTTCTTTTGGAGCACCAGTACTTCGTTTAGTTTTTCTTATAATTTCTTTTTATCTTCTTTTTCTTTTATCTTTTAGGTTCCCGTTGGCTGGATATAAGAGCCAACTGTCCTCACATGGTTAATAAATAATTACATTTGATGATTCCATAGAAATATTATAATCGTAAAGGCTTGCTTACTAGCAAGTGCATTACTGAGAAAAAATTTTATTGACATTTACTTTTGACAAGAACAAAGTCCATAAGCACGCACAAAAGAACGCTTAATACGAAACATGGATGGAAAGTGCTTTTCCGTTTGCTATTTTTAAGTTACCGGATAAATGTAAATTTATTAGATAGATGTTCATAAAATTCAACACCTACATTTATTTATGATGTAATTAATACTCCCTAATTATTTTAGGAATTACCCCCTGAACTTATTGATTTCTTAATCAAAGTGGAGTTAGCCACGAAATTCGCATTCTTTCCTCATCTGGAAGTGCAAATAAAGAGAGGAATATCGAGGGTGAGATGGCCGTATCTTCGATTACACTCTGTCATAATCGATAAGCTGGTCGATAAGCCTGTTGTTGATATCGTCATCGAGAAGCCAGATGAAATCCTGAAGTTACACAAAGTAGAGTTAGGACCTATTCAGCCTATCTCCAGCATAGAACCTCTTGTGGACACTTACCTTCAGGCTTACAGCAACAACACTTATCCAGGTAAGAACAATTTTTCAATGTCAGCCTGCCAAGTATAATTACTGAAACGGTAGAACATCATAATTTTAATTCCGCCTTCTCTTGCCAAGAAATATGTTTGTTTGATTTGTAATTTTAAAATATTTATATTTAGCTTAATATTTTTACTGCATATGTCATAACAAAGCTTTAATTCTTATTTTAAAGCTTCATGCATCATCACCGAGAAACAAGTGAAAACATACGATGCGAAGGTTTACCAACTACCAGAAGATGCTCCGGAATACACTTATATAGTATCAGCTCACAGCATAGAACATAAAAAATTCGCTGTCCTAGCTAAGATAAGACCAGGCTCGAATGCTATCAAGGTAGTACAATAAAATCTTTGATTAAATTTGGTATTTAAATGTAACATTGTTCTCATATATAAGAAATATAGCTTAATATTTATACGAACTTATGTATATTGTTTATACAGTGTTTAAAATACATTTGATTTGAAGTTCGAAGATGGTTTTGAACACTGTACAATACATTATCTGAAACTGTGTTTGACTTATGTTATAGACTGCACTGCATAACACGAAAACATTTTTAAAAAGTTAGAAACTGTGGCAAGGAAATGTTAATGTAAAATACTGTAGTCGTAAGCGGGTTTAAAATAGTGGATATGAAACCTGTTGGTGTTTACCGAAACAGATTACAGTTTTTGTGACGTTAATTCGCAAATATTTCATGCGAGAATAGTTCCTTTAGTATAACTGAAAGGTATATATGCAAATGTAAAAATTAAAATTAGTTCCATCTCCTGAAAAGAAAATCAGAGTACTGTAGATTTTGAATAAACCTCCAGAAGTTTAGAAGACAAATAAGCATAAATTCGCTCACCAGTGACCGAGCCGAAAAGTCGCTGATCATTGTTATTCGACCTGAGTTCTAATCCAAGCAAGCGGGCCGGTTGCATGGGCCTTTTCGGAGTTTCCTCCAAGTGCAATGCTGATTCAAGGCAGTTTTTCTGAGAAAGTTTTTCACGAAGGTATTCCTTCACTTACGGAGGTAGCTCTCGAATGCCAAACAAATAAATCAAAACCAGACATAAATCCCTTTCTTCAGGAGGAAGGCGGATAAATATCTAACGACCCTCGAAATTGCTAAAGGTCTATTAAAAATTCATCCCCTATTTTTGATTCAGTCTTCGAAGGAATGTAGTGAATTCAGATTATTTTGTAGATGCTTTTATAACCTCATGACTATGTAAACATAAACCCTGATGTTAATAATACGTATTAACGATGTCAAGATTATGTTTCTAATGAAATTCTAAGTGAACGAAATACAGCCCAGAATGTGAAAAAAAAAATTTTTTTAATAAAATAATAATTATCATTAAGCCGTAATCCGTGATACTGCGATGCAAATAATTAATTTAAGTAAATTTTTTTTCAGGAAGTCCAACTGTTTATAGGAGCGGATGTAATTGTCCTCAGTCCTCCTTCAAGACGCGTATACAACCTCAAACACAACGAAGCAAATGTGCCTATTCGCTTGTTGAAATCTAAAGTATTAAACTGGGAAGCCGAGCTTCATGCCTTCGCCTATCCACTTGCTGATGGAAATGTAGTTCTTGAAGTGCATGCTCATGTGGCAGGCGTCAAAGTCACCTATGACGGAAAGCATCTGAAGTTAAAGGTACTTCATAAACCTCTAAATACAATAACCGAATATAAATCAAATTATTTATTCTATAACAGAATATGTAAAAATTAATTTAAACCATCATGGTATTCACTGATATACAGTGCCTTGTAATCACGATTGGCAAAGTCTGAAAGACTGCACTATTTGGTTCATTAATTAAACTTTCAAAAGTTTCAAGAATTTTATGACGAACCATCCATAAAATACAATCAGTTTTCGATTAACAGGGGCAAAATATCCCGGCTGTATCCTAAAAAAACGTTAAACTTATTTATTGCAGAATGAATGGAAAAATTGTTATGAAATAATGAACTACTATGAGATTGTTATGAATATTATAATGAGCTGCTGTGAATTTTTGTTATCAATTACTAGCCAAAAATTACTATGAGTTGTTGTTATGAATTATTACTATGAAAATTTTATGCATTACTGTGAAATTATTAACAATGTGATGCAAATTTAGTATGAACAGTTTGTTCATTTAGTTTTGAATACTGATTTAATTCACATAACCAAATGAGAGTATTACCAGATTAAACTGCTCTAGAATACAGGTAAATTATTAACATTATTTTTATATTATTCCTTTCTCTTGTACTTTTTACCTAATCTCTGTTTCGAATTAACTGTGGATATCGTTTCTGGTACTGCAGAGGTAAATCATGAATTCACTTTACGTAATTTGCAATCTTTCTAAGGTACGTGATCATAACACATTTAAGTTATCTGAGAAAGATGTATTATAAGGTTAATGATGATTTCATGAAACATTTTAAAAATGTATATCACATAAACTAGAGGCTGAGTCGAAATTTTACCTTCACGTTTGATGGCATCATACGACGATAGTGTCATCGCAATAAAAAGTGACACAGTGCCACTAAAAATCAATTCTTCAAACTCATCTGCAGTATGTAATATCAATCAAGGCACGTTACAAATATATTTCCAAAAATTTCCATTACAAATGAATGCTTCCAAAGTCCTTATCTAACTGACCCACCAGAGACCGAGCAGTAAAGTCATTGAACACTGGTAGTTTAATCCGAGGTTCGAATCCCGCGAACGGGTTGGCTGCACGGGAGTCTTCATGGTTTTCCTTATGTGTAATGTGTATACGAGCCAATTTCTCTTAGAAATTTCTCCAAGAAAGCATCTCTCCCCTTAGGCAGATGGCCCTCGAGGCTTTGCGGTAATGCTTTGTGAGAGGCAAGAACGGTGGCAGACTCTCGAATCCGTCTCTAAGATGCCAAAACTGAGACGGAACTTCTCCGTTCTCAAGGGTGTAAAATCAGTTAACCACTCTGGTGCACATTAGAAAACGTTATCCGTGATAAGATGTTGGCCATTTCTGAGGAATGCATTACCTTGCGAATATCCGGCCATTTGCAATGACAATAATAACTTTTCTTTCCTATACACACAGTATTCAAGCGGTTTCCTTTTCAGGATGTTCACCACTCTAAGCAGTCATTTTGTGCAATTTCTCATAATAAATGACAACAATGCTGAATTAAAAGTCCTACTGTATCGGTATCATTCCGATATTTAGTCGCTCATGTCGTCATCGTAACTTACTGCTTCATGTTTCCAGCCATCTTGACTAATGTTATAAAGTCAAATTTATGATTCTAATTAGAAGTGAAAAAGGAAGTTTCAAGCTTAATACACTATTCACTACTTTCCTCTTCAATATATATATAGTTCTTTTTTTTTTTGTTCCTAAAGATAGTAGGTCTTTCTACATTTTTTCCAAATGCTCATCTTTGCTGATACTGTGGATATCTATGCATGAAGTAACTGTTTCGCCCCACATGCGTACCAGTATGTCCTTTTGACAACTTCCCCCCCCCTCGAGAAAAGGAACACGGTATTAACTCGAAAGACTGGGAAGACCATAATAATGTCATTTTCTAATCCTGTACACGTTAGTGCCTTTTTTTTATCATTTGAATTTTTGATCCATTAAAAATTTGATCGCAAATAGTCTCTATATTTCTGGCAAATTTTGTCTGAGGTATTCTTGCAAATGGCTGTGTAGTGTTCAGTCAGACAACTGTAATGCCTAAACAGGTAACTTTCACTGCTTTCATTCAACTGTGATATCAGCCATCTTTTTAATCCAAGTAAATTTACTCCATAGATCATAGATATCACTGCCTCACGAGCAAATATCAGCTCGTTGAGAAAGTGAATTATGTTTAAAAAAATCAGATGTGTACATCACATGACTTCCTTGTACTTAATATTAAATTATACGGAATTTTCCCGCATTTCATTTAAACATATTAAATCAAGAGTTAACGAATTTTCAATTAAATCTACTTCGTCGAAAGCGCATAAACCACAATAGAAAAAATGCACTCTTTAAAGTTACTATATTTATTTACCATAGCCACACTCTGGCGCTAGGTTCACTTAACAGCGTTACATCTCATCCATTTTATAAGTCAGAGTGAGCAAAATTTATAGCACCTGAAGAATTACCACAAAATCTATTCAAATACTATAATAAATCTAAAACGATATATAAAAGAAATTAAACAAATAAAAAAGAAACAGTTTCTCACAGACGATTCAGCGCCCCTTACTTAATGTGCATGCGCTACTCATTAATTCAGTTCTCACTTGGTGATAAGGCAAAAATACATAAAAATTCAAATTATTTTCATTAAAAATTGAAAAATATAGAAAAACATAAAATACCAAATAGAGTTAAAACAATTAAAAAAACGATTTTTACAATGAAAATTACAATCTGTACGAAAAACCAGCTAATAACTTAACTGATAATTCCAGAATAAATCAAGCATCATTTAATTCGCAATAATAAAAGAAGACGTTATTTTGTTGTTTCGAAGCTTAGTTTCTCTAGATTAGCAACAAATCCGCTACTCTGCTAAGCTTCAAATGTAAACAAATAGGGTTGCTATCATAACTAAAAATTAGGCTTAGCCGCACTTAAAAAAACTTTTAAATTATTGATAATTCCAAAATTATTGCATGCAGGTTAACTAAGGGCGTAAAAATATTAACCGAAAGATAAGAACAACATAATTCAATCATTTTTAAAGCAAAAAATGCACAATTTACAAACTATAAAAATAAAGAAACTGAGCTCACTGAACCGAGTAACAAAGTGGATATATATATATATATACATTAAATATACATATATATGTTTATATACTTTTGGTGCTGTTGATTGCAGCCAAAATGCGAGGTGCACATCTACATGTTATCGCAGCCCTGTATACAAAATTTCAACGTTCTGAGGCTACTCGTTTTTGAGTTAAGCGAGATACATACATATATACGTGCGAACGCACAGACGTTACAAAAAAATCTCTTCAGAATCCATTTTAAAACAGTTTTATAATTATTTTGGGGAAAAAGAGTCCTTTATTCGGTCCTTATGTACGGATGTCAATCAAAAATATCGTAAAATTGCATTCGATAGCGGTCAAAATAGATATTGTCATTGAAATATGGCACCCGAAATTTTTCGTGATTACAATACTTCCTTTTTACTTCGTATAAAGAAGTAAAAAAGAGAGAGAGAGATTACTTCTGATTTAACATAATGAAGTTTTGTATCGGTTGTGCAGTTTTTAAATATTTCATGGATTGATGAAGAATCCTGTATTAAGCATTCAATAAACGTTAATGGAAGGTGACGATCCTTAATCCCATAACAGAAATTCTTTCTTCGAGCAGAAATATATATATGAATAAAAGTTACAGCGTCTCGTATTTTTAACAAGGATAAACTGACGACATGCTAGCAAATTGTCTAGGAATTATCCTTAAGTACAAAGGAGGGTGTAAGGAACTCTTTATTAACTCAATATCTTTCACAGAGGGCACCGAAATGTGCTTACAAAAGCCATCACTTCTGGTTTAACTCAAAATGTAGCACGTTACTTAAAATAGAATAGAATTAAATTAGCCTAATGGCCTTTCACAGGTTATTAACACGCAGGCAAGCTCTAACTCTTAAAAGTCGCCGTAAACAAGCCTAAAGGGTAAAAGCGCTCAACGCCACAGAAATCTAAACGCTAGTAAATCAAAGATAGCAACGTGGCCTTCAGGCAGAACAAGCTCTAAAATCAGCTTTCAAAACTTTCTCTTAAATACTAACTTCTTTCTACCTCATTTGAATACGTGCACACTAACTTATTAACATTCTGGAAAGTGAGTGTGGGTTGAAAAATGAGAGTAATAGGAAGTTATTGCTTCAAAAATAAAATTAACTGCTAAGTAAATTAAATAAACCCTCACATATTAATAACTGTCTTTATTCAGATTCATCCAAGATACAAGGGTGAACTATCCGGATTGTGCAGCGAATTCGATGGGGACGTTGTTCGAGAATTCGTAGGAGTCGATGGATGTTTATATTCTGACAGCGATGATTTCGTCAAATCTGCCATTGTTGACCGTGATGCAGACAGGAATCCAGAACATCCATTTATATGTGATCAGGATGAAATTCTACACCGCACCAGAGGGAAACAGTACTGTAAGTTCTTTAACTATAACATGAATGCTGCTGTTCATTATATATGTAAACAAATTTATAGCTTTTAATCTTGCATAGGGTTTTCTTTTAATTGATTGCTACCATCAACATCAGATTAGGTTTCTGAATTCATTGTAACAATAGGATATGACTAAGGTACTCACTCTACACATAAAATAATATATACAATGCTTTTATTCATGCTACAATATTCAATAATGCAGTGCGTTCTAATTTGTGTGTCAAAGTACTCGTGCTCTTAACTTCAAATTTAAAGTACAGTACATATGAAAGTATTTGTAGTTTTACTTAAGGAGACAAACATCTCAGTTTTTATTAAAATTCTTAGAAAATCAATTTCAAAAATTCGGAACCAAACTGATGTTTATTAAATAATAAGCTAATTTGGAAATTGTGACATGTTGTAAAATCAAAGCGTATGTTGAAAATGCTTTTCTAAAATATAATCTAATCGCATAGTATAAACAAGATGTTCATTATAAACTTTAAACGTAGCTGTGTCAGTTTTAGGTTTTACGTCGCTCTTTCAAATTTTTCTAAATCAGTAGATAATTAACGAAATCAAAATTGTTGAAACAACCTTGTATTTAGCGTACATTTATTAAAAATAAAGTTAATACAAGGTTGCCAAATACAAAGCCAAATACAAGGTTGTTTCAGCGATTTTGATTGTCACATTGGCGTGTTTCCCTTCTATTCTAATTAATGAAATGTTCTGAAATGTTTTGTGTTCGACCTAAAGCTGTATGTCGAAAATGATATGCTGGATTCATAAATTAAAATTTTTTTGCAAAAATGTTAAAACTTTAAATGCTACTAAACGCATAAAAAAGCCCGACCAATCAGATTAAAAATATTTGAATTTGAATTAAATAATTACATATCACTTTTAAAAATTTGTTTAATTTAACTAACGGTTTAGAAAATTTAAAAAAATTCATTTACTATAATTTCTTGAGCAACATTAAAAAAATTTTGAAATGAAATGAAAATTTTTAAGGAAATGAAAATTTCCGAGTCTCCCCAAAACTTAACATATTTCTTTCGATTTGTTGACTTATTAACTCTAAAGGTTCCTATATCAGAATTTTAAATTTAATATTTCCGTTTAAAAGACTTATGAATCAGTTTCGTGAATCAATTCAACATGTTTATGAATCAGTTCAATATATTTATAAATAGTTTATGAATTAGTTCAGTATATTAATGAAAGTTTCTGTTCAGCAGCAGAAAAAACATATACAGAAATTTTTATAAGTAATTGCAACAGATTAAATACTTTAGTACTCAGATATATGATAAAATATAAAACAGCCATTCCGTAGCTGTAGGAAGAGAATATATAAACCTTTTTTACGTTACAGTCGATGGTGAAACATCCTATTCATGATTAGCGAATGAGGATCTCCAGTTTTAATTCCAAGTAATTTTTCTCGCTTACGGCCATCAAGCATCTACTAGAAAATCTACAGACAGTATCAAAGATCATATTTATCATTTTACCTTTTCAGTATCTAAAGTGGAAGATGTTACAGTTTTCTTAGTTTGATTAAGGGAGGAAAAAAAATTGTCGAACAGAATACGGCACGTTAACTGGATTGCCGCGTGGACATTTGTCAGTGTGGACATTTGATACATGTTTTCCGTATATGTGAGCTGAGGTTTTAAGAAAAACTTGCATATTTCAAATAGTATGACTACGGTTCTGATACCCATCTTTTTTTTATTTAATTGTTAAAAGCATTTCCATGATAACGACTTTAAGAAATTTAGACTGGTATAGTGATTAAATAATTTATGCAAGATTACAATAAGTAGAAATTAAAAACAAAAATAAGATGTTCCAGCAATCATGTTAGGGAAAATTCACATATTTAGTGTTTTAATAAAACAAACTGAAATAATGGGAGATTGTATTTGTTCATCCATTAGCCTCAAACAGAATCGTTTAATGACTGATGTTTCAAGGATATCTTTTCGACATTTTGGTTCCTTCTACAGCGTAAAATTCTCTGAAATGAATCTGCAAAAAATATTTTGTCCCAGTTTGCATGGAATGACAATGTGTCACAATCAAACAACATTTAAAGTTCTAAAAGGGTTAGGTTAGGTTAGGTTTTTCAATTATGGCAAAGCACACGAGGGCTATCTGCCTAAGTTCTAAAAGGAGTTTTCTAATTAACAAATTAATTTTCTACTGAACTCCAACATTTCAGAAATGAGAGCTGAATTTTACATTCCGATAAAGAGCATCATGTTGTACAGAATTATTACAGAAGACTCCTATAAATAATTTCTTTGCAGTGTCTATTTATTGTTTTGAAGAATAAATGGAGAGCATGATATTTAAATAAAACCTTACAATATGTTTTTATTCCATTAGCTCCAAGAATGAGACGGAACTTAGTCTTGGCTAAAAACGATGAGTTTTGCTTCTCAGTGAAACCCGTTCCGATGTGTGATAATCAGGCGGCACCGCAGGAGACAAGACAAGAAAAAGTCAAATTTCACTGCTTACCCAAACGTGATGTTGCCGCCAGAAGAATGGTAACTGAAAGCAAGCGAAGGATTTTGGGAGAATTAGAAGCAAAGTCAGCTGATTTAACCCAAACAGTCAGCGTAGCCAAGATGTGTTAAAAACTCCAACTGAGTTCTAGGAATTCCAACTGGCTTCTGGAATGAATGTAGACTGTGAATTTATTTAAACTTTAGCTAAAATATTTTGTAATGAATTCAAATAGGGATTTATTCTGTAATAAGACAATGAAATGTAAAAATCTGTGAGCAATAAATATGAATGTACATGCTTTACTATTTTGTTTTTCATTTATTAATCAGTTTTGCTATTTTTATCAATCAGATATATATTATTTAATGAAGAAAACCGCATTTAGTCACATGTTCCCCTCCCTTCCCCCTTTTTTTTTCAAATTTTATTGTATGGAAATTAAGAGGAGAAAATTTTGCGAATAATTTAATTTCGAATGACGTGGTTACAATAATGTGACAAATGAAAAGTAGTCATGGATGAACCACCGACAGTTATTGCAATATTATCTATTTAAAAGAAACTTACATTCCATTAAGAATACATTGTAATATTAACATTACAGTATTTCCGAAGATATCTCTACTTCTTTGTATATTAAATCTCGCCAGCTCTTATTCCTAACTTCTATTGCCTAAGCCTCAAATCATTTAATGCTGCTGAAATTGCTGTTTGCATCGTCTGCTACAGCTTGCAAGTCGTAGCCATCGTTTTCATTGCCAGTCAGTCTGTCTTCCCAGATCTTAAGAACCATCAAGAGCATTAGATATCCTGTTTTCTCGAAACTCTTCACTATTACTGCTTTATATCAAATATCCAAAAGCCAAATCACACAAATTTTCAGAACTCATAACTTTTACAAATTTTCAGAAATTACATTTAATTAATTTCACAAATTAACATTGTTCACAAATTTTCAGAACTTTTAAGAACTAGAGAGAAAATTTACATTATATAAAGCTAGAATTATTATTTATATATTTTTCTATCTTAGACAAAACATATATATAAACAAAAGGTTTAAGTATAAAGAAATTCATATTGCCATTACTTGCAAACGTTACAATACACACATAAGCAAACCGAAACGTATTAAATTAATTTAAAGAAGTTTCAGGTTAGGACTTAATTTTTAAAATTTGAAGGGCTGCAGCCCTATGAAAGGCCTCCTGAGAAAGTTACAAAACAAATAAGTAAAATAATTAAAATTAAATGAAGTAGATAAGAATTAATAAATAAAAATCAATTAATGAAAATAATTTAATAATAACTAGTATAGTACCCAAACTCATCTTATTTGAAGCTCCAGTTAGAATTAAAATTTCGCTCAAAAACTAAGATGTTCCTGACCCAAGCCACTCTGCGCTCCAGCTGAATTTAAATCCTGAGCATATCTAGTTACTAATATTATTTGCCGAACTCGGCACTTTTCTCCTTCCTTACCGCCTGCCTTCGTGTTATAATTAGAGGAACATCCGATTGGCAACCAAGAGGTCCAGATTTCGAATTCTGGCTAGCGCATTGCTGATTTTTCCTGTTCCGATAAATGCCTAATGGTTCTACAAAATAACTGGAAGTTTTCATCTTGGAAAAGAAAATTATGTCGTCGCCCCTCCGAAAACAGCTGAATTATGTGTTCAATGGGGAAAAAACTGATGAAAGTTTGTTAAGGATTTTTATAGCTCTTTGAGTACGTAGTTAATCTATCAGCTTTTGGACTCGTTCCGACTAGCAGAAATTGTTTTTCTTTTCTAACTTTATCATTAAACATAATTTTCTTCTCACTTATGCCACACTAATTTCAACAACGAAATCATAATATTTCAAAATAACTAAATGCTATGGCAGCCAACTAAAACAGTTGTAAAAAAGATAAAAATGTATAATGCTTTTAATAATGCGCCTAGTATCATTTCACGGGGCAGCTGGTAGTTAATGGAAGATATATTTATTTCTGCATATATAGAGAGATTATTGTATTTATTGCTTTTAAATAACTTAGTTTGCTAATAAATAACAAGCTGATTAAATTTAAAATATAAATTAAATACCCTACACTTCGCCTAATGGGAACGAGCTTGTGCATGGATATTAAAGTAATATTTCATAGCAACCGATCTAGATTCAAGGATATAGTACTGCTATTCAAGTTTTCAAGGATGTATGCCAGAAACCTTACGGTATTCTACTTTAGCTGATTCTATATGCTCAGTTAGATTATGAAAAATTATACAGATAAATTTAGCAGTTATAGAGATAACTGCGCTGAAATACAAAATGCACTTTATAGTCTATTATGTCAGTCAGTTTCTATTACTATCGGACGTTTGCCTTCAGCTCAAGATAATTGGAGCTCAAGATAATTGGATCAAATTTCCTTCAGTCAATTTGCGTCTCATTCGGATGCAATGCCTTAACTACGTGCACTCTAATTATTATGTATTGGTTTTGATAGCAGATTTAACCAGGTAGCATATATTTACAACAAGTAAACAGCATCATGACAAGGAAGAGATGACGATGTCTTACCACTTAGAGTATTTCCATCGCTTTCTTTGTTTGAGCCAATAACTCGCCCTTGGCAACAAAGGGAACGTAAAAAACTGAGTAGCAATTATATAGTAAATTGTAGTGTTAAACGATTTGCTTCGTAACTGATTCAAAGAGCCTCGAAGCGAAGGAACAGTGATTCCACAAATAGAAGTAGCAGTTCTTTTACAGTGATGGAGAGTTCTTTTTGGGAGCATGAACAGGAAAGTTTCATTTCTCTTAAGTAAGCACTAACATTCTTCCTTTATTCTTCATTTGAAATTTCTCTATCTTTTTATACATGTATGTATTATAGATATGTTATACGTTTACGAACTGATTCAAAGAAGAACCATTTACTTTACTGAGCGAGCTCCTGATTCTAACAAGAGCTGTTGGTAGCGTTCGCCTACCAAGAACCCTTGTTGGGAGTATGCAAGGGAGCTTCAGTTCACAAGTTGAGGGAAGAAAAGAACGTTTATTTTCCCATATAAAAATTGGTTTAATTTTTATCATTTTCCAATATTTTGAATTTTTTTCTATAGATTTATTGTTCGTTTTATGTAGAAAGTATGTTGTAAGAAGTAACAAAATCGCAGTTGAAAGAAATCCATTCATTGAGTTAGCGTTTGATTGAGTCGATTCTTCCGAACCCAATGCTTATTCAGTTCCTTTCTCTATCCACTTCATTCATCGGATCTGTTTCATTAAAGTTATTGGTAGTAAGTGGTGAGGCATAAAAAAAGAACTGATACAGTTTAGTGAACGAAGGGTTCTGATCTGATATCGTAAAAAAGCGGTTCTATCCTTCTCTAGTAAATTAAATAGTAATTTTTTTTTTTAAATTACCGCTGAGATTACAAAATTATTTAATGAAGATATACATGTGCACTACAGTATTGTAAAAAATTACTAGGAAAAGAACGAGACTTGTTTGCTTAAAATTCTGCAATTAAGGCGTTTTTTTTACTGCAGATTACAATGTGTAACCCTTTTTATATACCAATGTTTGACTGAAAAGCAAGTTTACGATACTTTCAATTTAAATGATACTATTATGAAAAACTTTCGGCAAATCTCACTTTCAGAATAGGGCTTTAGACCAAGAATGAAAATTCAGTCTGACCACTTAGGCATTCATAAAGAACTACCCATGATCGACTGAGGTTGAACGAAAAAACTGCTGAACTCTCAAAAATCGTTCAAGATTCTATTGTTGACCAACGGGTTTGCTGTATGAAGTTTTAGCCTACAAGCTTTCTTATCCGCTCAATCAATACTGAATATTCATCGATACAAGAAGCATCTAGATAATATCGACAACTGCCTACCATTGACTATGTAGGTAAAATCATTCAACTCTGGTAAATGTTCTGGGCGAACAGGCTGGCTGCATGAGAAGTTATCCAGCAAGATGTCTTATCAGTTCTGCCAGTTAGACAATTATCGGTAAATTATTCTGAAATGTCTGGGTAGTATATGGTCATCTAAAGCCTTTGAACTGAGAAATATCTGAATACTAATGATAATTGTCCACCATTGGCTGACCTTATCGTTCATCCTACTTCAGTTATCCTACTTCAGTTGATTCTATATGCTGAGTTAAATTAGAAAAAATTCTAAAGCTGAATTTAGCAGTTATAGATAATTGCGCCAGAGTACAAAATGTTCATTGCGCCCATTATGTCTGTCAATTTCTATTACTATCGGACCTTTTTCCTTCAACTCAAGGTTTCCTTCAGTCAGTTTACATCTCATACGGATGCAATGCATTAACTACGTTTCCAGGGTTAGATATCGAGCGAACAGCTTGGTTTTATAGGATTTTCCCTATGCGTAATGTGAATAAAAATTAATAATTCTCAGTGACGTCATACCCCCTGCTTTGTTGATTAGAATAGCAGACTAAAACCTTAGCTGCATATGGGGTACGGGTTTAACAGTGCCGTATCTTTATGAACGTACTGTACCACTCACCGTCGGAAATCTTGATAATAACTCTTTTTAAAAACACGGTATTTGGCGCGCTTTGGCGCCAAAAAATTTCGCCAAATTTTGAAGGTTGGTTATACTAAAGCTGTTCCAATTGGTCTTAAATTTGCAGCGTTTTGTCATGTTTACTTTAACCATGGAACTTTTAATATATTTTGTTAAACAAGTAAAAATTTCCAAATGCAGACAATAATTCTTATGATGTAATTTCATTTAAAATAAAAAATTATATTAAGAAATACTAACAAAACATTGCAACAAAAATTCCGAATTATTATGAGTTTCCGAATTATTATGTGAGTTATGAGTTAACACTTTTTGAACAAATTATTTTATTACGAGGAATATTTTGATGATATTTATATTACAATAATCAAGGCTTAAAATGGAGAAAATATAATATATTAGAAAAAAATTGAATTCTGTCTTTCAATATTTAGCACAGGAACTAAGCAAATACTAAATTTCAAAAATACAAATATCCGAAAACAAATATGAACCACTGTATATTTACATTGACCACCTTAGAATTAGCAGACGTGAAATGAGCTTTTAAAAATAAATTCTTTTATTATAATTTATATTAGAAGTAGAAAAGATATTTTATCCACGACGAACTTCAAAAAATGTTTTTTTTTCTTTGACATTAAATGTTTTGTTTTATTGCTTTATGCAAACAACAGAACAATTTAAAAAGAGAGAAGGAATCTCTTACTTTGACTCTTTGTATGGTACTGATGTTCTTAATGATTCTTCAAATAAAACTTCTAGCGATTCTTCAAGTGAAATTATTATTTTTTAACACTTTAACATAAGTTTATTGGAAATGTTTATAAACGTAAAAATATTAACTGTTTACAAAGTTCTCTCTTCAAAGTTATCAGTTACATTTAATGAAATGTCGAGAGAATGTCTCCTGTTGCCATTTCGGTAAAGCAGAGTTAATTTTTCCTTTACTCGTGAGTACTCGTGACTTATCGTCTGCGGTTTAAAATACATAAATACAGCATTCTTGAGAGAATATAAAACTAGTATGTGATTTGCTTAACAATTAGCAATGATTTATATAAGTTTTAGCAACAATCGCAAGTATAACTAACTGTATATGTTCGAAGGCGAACTAAATATGAATACTGCAGGACGAAGACACCAACCGTGAATCTCGTTTAACAGTAAGCTTTATTCGAAAATATCTGATGTGGACATTGCATGACTTTCTTGCACGGCCTATTAAATCATACGCATTTTTTGTTGCGCTTCATTTAAACTTATTTCCTCGAATTTCATTAGAAGTATATTTCTCATTCAGTCAATTCAGTTCTCATTTAGTGTCAAGGCAAAAACACATAAAAACTCTAGCATCTTCATTAAAATCGTAAAATACAGAAAAACCTAAATTTTGACAATTAAAGGTAGAGTTTCTACTCCAAAACAAGCAATTCGACCAACGGGCAGAAAGACCAAATTTCCGGTCCACAAAATTAAAAGTTTACTTTTGGTCCTACCTCTGCTTGTACTTTTGGTCTACGTCTACTTTTGGTCCTACCTCTGCTTGTACTTTTGGTCTACGTCTACTTTTGGTCCTATTCTATTTGTACGTACAGATATCACATAAAAACATCGTTCGAAGGATTCAAGAATGATCAAAATGCTTATTTTCGTTGAAATATAATAGTCGAAATTTGTTGCGATATCAATACTTCCTTTAGTTCGTATAATCAAAAATTGCATTTAAAATTTCAGATTAATTTACATGATATACATATATATGTATATATATATATATATGTAATAAAAGCACAATTTTGGAAGCACTAATATAGGAACACTGAGAAATGTTGATTGCAAAGATATTTGATGCTTAAAGCGTTGACCCATATTGAAGATGCAGTTGAGCCGGATTAAATTCCATATTTATTTAAATTCAAATTTGTGTCCACAATTCACTTGGTACTCCAATCGTGCCTATTTCCAGAACATTTTACAAATTTGACAGTATAGCGATAGAAGTGATCGTAGCAGCACATAGATGATTGCAGCAAAGCATCTAGCCAGTAGGAAAGCATAAGCAAAAGTGATGCATCAGTTCAGAGAAAGAAAGTTTCAGTTTTAAGTTTTAGTTCACAAATTGGTGATTGGTCAAGAGGCGTCTGCATTAAGCGTTACGTAAGACCGCATGATTAATTTGAATGACGCAGTTAAGACTTACAGCGCTATTTTTAAGACAGATGAAGTCCCCAAATTAAATAAAACTATAAAAAAAATTTTTTTTAATCTGAAAGGTTCCGTATTTTAAATTACGTCCAAAAGGGCGTTTTTTTAACGTTTTGTGTGTTACCTTTATTTATTAAATATCATCTTCTTCGCACTTAAATCATAAAATCAAGTTCAACAGCAGTATCATCAGGAGAAAAAAAGTTTTTGTTTTTCCCGTAGAGTGTTGCCATTGCTCGCTTTTAAATCGTTGAGTTCGTTCATCAAAAATTCGTTTAAGTTTTATGAAATAGGAAATAGATAATAAAACAAATTCCGAATTTGGGCTTCCAGATGCTCATATTCGGGTGGAAACGTACGTTATTCAAAATGGATAGCTCTAGGTATCGTTGTTTTATCACATTTGGAGAAATATACCTACATTTATGCAGATTCTTCATTATTTAATTTCTTTAAATATAATACAGGGTGATAGCTTTTGGTGGCAACAATTTGAAAAGTGATAAGCCGTTTATACTGATTCAACGCAAAATCGCAAAACGAAAACAATAGTCCTTCAGAGACAAAGCCCCTTTGGACTAAAAAGAGGTTATTGCCAGTTTAAGTTAGAAGTTTGCTTTCATATGTTTCATCTTACATATATATACATACAACTTTTCCCGTTGCCAAGCGGAAATGAGAACATGTATAACAAAAATACTTTTAAAGATTTTCCAGGCATATTGAAGTGTTAAAATTATTTAATTTAAAAATAGCATAAAAAATGAGGAAAACTGCACGTTTAATTTCCCTTTAAACTTTGACTTCCTATGTAGCAGTCAGTAACTTCTTGTTCGTCGTCTCTCAGAGAAACTGGTGTACCTTCACTTGTGTAGTTCCTGTTAGGATTGATTGTGAAAATGAATGTAGGGAGTTTTGTTCATAGACGACAACGCTAAAGAAAACATCAACAACATATATTTAAATCAAAGAAAACAGTACAGCACAAACACATCAAAACGCACCTTTCCTTCTTTTTAATATTAAAAAAAAGCAACCGTTTCAGCTTCTCGCTCTCTTACATCTGTTGCCACTCCCGAACAGAGAAACTTACCTCTCATGGAGTTTGATCGTGACGAAACAACTTGTAATCAACATATTAAGGAAAGAAAATTAATTTTGATAGTTAAGAATATGGCATTTAAAAATGTTAAATAAAAAAATTGAAATTTATAGCCAAAATAGGCCTTTTGAGCGAAGAAATTACCTTGAGCTAGATAACAAAATGAGGTTGCCAGGCAAACTTGCAATTAATTTCTCTTTTAATTTCTTCTTTAAATTCTTCTACTGTTTTTCTAGTCTTTTAAATGCTATGCATATTTTATCTTTCCAATTATTATTTTGTTTTAGTATTTTAAATTCAAGCTTAAAATGTTAAATTTTGGCGTTGTTACCTTTTTTATATCTTTGAACGTAACACTTGTTTCGAATAATTTGTTTAATTTTTCCTCTGCGTAGTGTTCTTTATTTTCTCCCAACATCATTTATTTTCGATATATATGGCATCATATAATTACATATAATTATATTATCACTCTACACCCTCAAGAATATCCTTTAGCGAAAATGTTACATTTATTCGCAACGACTCCAGCAAATTTTCCTGTCTGTTTTAGAAGCTCTGGTTTAGATCATCAGCTGTGTTTTTCATTAAAATTAGATGGACTGATGATGATGGTCAATTTTTCACGATTGGTCTGTATTGGGGCGAAGCTGAGATTTTTCACTCCTATATCTGTTTCTTGTGAATTTTGTCTCCGCTAGTTCATACAGAACTTGGCAAACCTAGATTACTACTTTGTCCTAATTAGGCTTCCTAAAGAAACTTGGCATTTGGTACAGTGCCATATTAACAGCATTATGGGCGCCTAATTTGCCAACCAATCACAGAAATGAAATGCAGATGGTTAGTATGGGAATTATGGATTAACATGGTTTTTACATGAGAATTAGATGGATTTTCTGGTGAGGCCAAAGTGCTCAGCGGGCCTATGCGTTGAGGGAAGCCTGCTCTGGTGTCACGTTACACATGGTATAAAAAAGAAAATCTCATCTACTTTCTATAGGAAGTATTTCGATTTATAAGTGTTCAGTTGTCTTACACCTTCATGGTTTGCTTCTCCTCAGGAATCACTAATGTTCTGTCTGCTATCAGTGCGCGAATGTTCAGGGTAAATAGCACAAAAACAATGTCCTTGATCATTATTTTCCTGTATGCAATAACCAACGATGAAACAGGCTTTCCATTAATTATCATGTCGATCCAGCTTAAGTGTATAATTTCATTCCCCGTTGGAACCGATAAAATCCCGTGGATCTTTGATCAAATTTTCAAATAATGATTTCGCCTTCCTCCAGCGGGATTTAGCCCTTAGTATGTGTTTGATATTATGTAAACGTATTTTTTTCTCGTGCTGAAAGCGGCACATGACTTGTTTCGGGTTTCTAAGTTGCCTTGGAAACCGCAAACGACTTTTATTTTAAGATTTTGTATTCTACTGTGTGAGAGAATAAGAGAAAAATATGGTTGTGTGAATACTTTCAAGAGGAAAGTAAATAAAGAGTTTTTTATTATTATTACAGTCCACTTGTTAATCAGCGACGGTTCGTACATAAGGTTTTTTGGTCCGTGTAGACGGAGATACAGTGCAATTGGTGAGTCAGTGCATTTTTATATCTTTGTGATTAGATAATACTTTCTGATTAGATAATGGAATTTTCTACGCTTAAAACGAAGAAGCATATAGCTAAGACTAAATTAACTAAATTAAAAGAGAAAATTACTGCGAACTATGACTCTGCTGATTTCGCTCAGCTGGAACTTTTTAAATCTAAATTAAGTACTTTAATGACTGAAATTTCGGATATTTTTAGTAACATATTTGTAGTTTGTGAAGCGAAAGATATTGATGCCTTTATTGAAGAACAACAGGATATACAAGATAATATTGATGAGCTATTTTTAATGTTAACTAGAGTCAATGCTAAGAACGTTAAGGATTTAAGTGTGGAGGCTAATTCTGGTGGAATATCAAGCATTCGCTTGCCTAAGCTAACTTTTCCCGCATTTAGTGGTAGTGTTGAAGAATGGTTATCATTTAATGATTTATTTAAAACGGCGATAGTGGATAATGACAAATTATCGGGAGCACAAAAATTACAATATTTAAAATGTTCTTTAAAGGGAGATGCATTGAGAATTGTTCAGGCTTTAACTATTTGTGATAAGAATTTTGAAATTGCGCGGAATTTACTGTGTCAAAGATTTTCAAATAAGAGAGAATTACTTTCATTATTATTAAAGAAAATCTTATGTTTAACAAGTTTACAAGCTGAAAATCCTAGTCAATTATTGACTGTCGTAGATACAGTGAAGGAATGTATATGTTCATTTGAGACTTTGAGTTTCAAAGTAGAACAATTCGTTGATACTATTTTGATGTTTATAGTACAATTTAAATTAGATTCTTCAACGAGAAGTTGGTGGGAGCGAACTTTAAAGCGAGAGGAAATACCAACCCTTAATGACCTGTTAGAATTCTTAAAGTCACATGTCAGAACTCTGCAAGCAGGTAAACAACAAGGTGTTAGAAAACAACCTACGAAAGAGAAATTAGCCTCTTTAGCTTCAGAGATTCAAGCGCACTGTACTTATTGTAAAGCTGGTCATTCAGTATTGAAATGTAACAAGTTTTTAAGTCTAAATGTTCAGGATTGCATTAATTTTGTCAAGAAAAACAATCTGTGTTTTAATTGTTTAGTTTCACATCATAAAGCTTTGGAGTGTAGAAGTATTTTTAAATGTAAAAAATGCTTTAAAAATCATCATACATTGCTGCATTTTGAAAGGGTTCAAAAGGAGCCAGAACCACTTAAAAGAGTTATCAATAGTTCAAGAGAGTTATCGGTGACTGCTAAGCCATTTACTCCCATAATGGAATCTAGTACCCAATCGGCAAAGTCTGAGGAGAATTTTACGAACTCTAGTCCAGTAATTAAATCTTGTGTATCAGACTTTAGTTTTCAGCGTGAGGTTTTGCTATGTACTACTGCTATTAAAGTATTAGATTCATCTGGTGATTACCAGTTGTGTAGAGCACTGATCGACCTTGGCAGTCAAGCGAACCTAATTACCGAAGAGTGTGCAAGAAGATTAGGGTTACCGAGAAAAAATGCCAAGGATTTTATTTCATGTTTAAGATCTTCGGATACAAAGACTAATGGAATTGCTCAAATTAGTTTTGACCCTCATTTTCCAGCTAAAGTTTCATTTACAGTTCCAGTATTTATCATCAATAGAATTATTGGAGAACTGCCGCATTTTACTTTAGATAAGCAGTACATAAAGGAATATAATGATTTAATGTTGGCGGATCCGACATTCTACAAGAGGGGGCCTGTTGATATACTGTTAGGCGTAGATGTTTCTTTACCGCTTCTGAAGGAAGAAACGATTAAATGCGGAGAAGGTAAACCAATAGCCTCTCGTTCTGAACTAGGATGGATTATTTCAGGTAGTGTGGATACTTCAACAGAGGATAAACCCACTATCTATGTGAATAATATACAAGCGGATACTTAGCAGTTGCTGTCTAACTTTTGGAAATTAGATGCTGTACCTACATTTGATTTGCTTACTAAGTCGGAGAGAGCATGTGAGGATCACTTCAAATCTACATTTAGAAGAGACGAAAGTGGTGTATACGTAGTGAAATTACCCTTTCATTCTTCGCCTTCCCAGCTTGGAGATTCGAGACAGTTAGCTATACGTAGGTTCAAGTCTTTAGAGAATTCATTATTTAAAAGGCCTCAAATTTATGAACAATATAAGGATTTCATGAGGGAATACCTTGAGCTAAGACATATGGAAAATGTGCCTGAGAGAGAGATTTTTACTGATTCTGCGTATTACATGCTTCATCATGCCGTGTTGAAGGAATCAAGTAGTGCTACTAAGTTGAGAGTTGTCTTAGATGCTTCAGCTAGAACAACAGCTGGACTTTTATTAAATGACCTTTTGGTGGTTGGGCCGAGAGTT
>KK120339.1:116596-134229 GCA_000611955.2 Stegodyphus mimosarum
TTAAAAAAATCATTGTAGGTTTGAAGATTTTTTAAAAATACGATCTAAAATAAAGCAATGAAAAAATTTTGACTTCTTTTTGGGTCGCGACATGAACATATTTCTCAAATTTGGGTCGCGGCTTAAAAAGGTTAAGAACCACTGCTCTATACAATAAGGCCATATGCGCACACGTCCATCATGCTGTTGTTTGCACTAATTAGATTCGACTGAGAAGACGGTGGCATGTCATTTATGTAGCCACATGCATTATGTGCTTACAACTGAGCAGCAAACACCTAAAATAGGTATAAAAAAACCAGTGGCAGTCATGCAAAAAGCCCATGATGCTCAAGACGATATTTCATCATTCATGCAGAAATTTCTTACTACACCACTCATGATATTTCCTTTGTTAGGATGCATGATGTGGTTGCAGACTGTTTGCAGAAGATTTGCAAGATATCTATCCTTTGAGGCATTAGTAAGGCTGTTGAGAGCTTGCATGATGCTTTGTCCGGCAGTCCTTTCTTGGATCCGCATGGAGGTAATTGGATTTTGAGTATGGTGTTTGCAATTTGGATAATCTGGCAGTTATTATGTATTATTTTTCTCTGACAGTCAAATTTAGAGACAGGCTGTTGTGCATTATTCACCACATGCTTAGCATTTCTAATCAAATCAAGCAAGAAGGAAACATGGTTCATTTAGGAAAAATCTAACCTTTATTCTTCTCATTGCTTGTAGATGTCATGGGATCCATTCTTTGGATATATGCTATTGTGCTAATGATTTTCATATTGTTTCACTTTTTACATATGCGAATTTCATATCTTCCTTTTAAATTTTTGTAAGATCTTTAAAAACTTTTTTTTCATTTTTATTATGTATTTTGGTTTTATATGCTTCACTGTGTGTTATAATTCAGTATATTACTCTGAATTCTATCTATGGCAGATAAAAAAAACTGTTTTTAAGCTTAATGTTTTTTAAGGATTCCTTTCGAGTGTTTTATAAACTTTTGTTTCTTTTCCAGGTGCATCTACATCGCAAAAGAAGTATGTATGCCGCATTTATTTAATATAATGATAGATATGTCAATATGTTATGAATACGTACAATGTAATTGTATGTAATTTTTTTTAATTAGGGATGGCAAAGCTGTAAAAGAAGCACAAATCCCAAATGAGATATCTGTTACTGTAGAATCTTTCAAGTAAGAACTTTTACCGTTATAAAGTTTTCTTCTTCTGTTATTATGCAATGTATTATCCACTTTTTTATGTATACTATTCATTTGTGTGGTTATTGCTTTAGCCCATTTAAGTCCAGTTTTTACTTTCTCTTTTATTTTTTTCTAAAAGTAATAGGATTACTTTTAGTGGTGAGAAGTTGCCTGTACAAGTGACATTAAAATTATGTTCTTCCGTGGAAGTTGAGATAGTATTTCTGCTGTAATACCTAACTTTGTACACATAAAAAAATATATTTTAATAGCAAAATAACACAACATTATTCATATTTAAAAAAGCTGTTATCAGTGAATGGAACATTAACTCGTATATATCAATGGTAGACATCTTTCTTAAATAGGCAAATAAAGCAAAAATCAGATTAAATCTCTATTTGTTTTATACATCACAAATATAAATGATTATTAAATGAAACAGCCATTTTTAACTAGAACAAAATTTTCTTTTTATGGCATGAGATGCTAAAAATGAAATAGTTAGTTGATTTTCTGAAAAAGGCAATGTTCCAAACTACTTTATTTAAAAAACAAAAAGAAAAACTGGAAAAAGATAATCCTTTGACGTACCAAAAAGGGTAATACTGAGCAAAATGGATCTCATTTGCATGTTTGCTGGGGGGAGGGGGGAGTTATGCTAACTTCTTTATGAACTTAAACCTATTTGCACAATGTAAATATAATCACTATATATAAAAACAACACATGCAATGCTATAGTATGAATGTTGAATAAGAATGCGTGTTAATAATGATTATGAATAACTATAGTAATGATTTTAAATAAACTGAATTTTTCACCCAAGATTCTTTTTTTCTGCACTTTCATTTCCAGTTGTTTAAATTTTATTTCACTATTTTTCAGAAGAGAGTGTTATGTTATCATAATGCTGGTTTCTTTTTCTGTCATTTTTATCATTTAATACTGCTTAATGCCAACTGTTTAAATGTTACAAGTTAAGTGCTTCAAACAGTATGGTTTTCTTTGCATGTTTTAATAAATCAAGCTCTCAGTTGTAAAAAATAACATTCATTAGCCTTTTTTAAATGCTTTGTGAATGTGGCTTTGCATCTAGAGAACAAACCTGCAGATCTTTTAAAATTCAAGATAAATGAACAAATATAATAGGTTAAATGAAAAGAAATGAAATAATCTTCAGTAACTTTCCATTATTTGAATAAAAACAATGAATTTCATTTTTGTGTCTTTTGGGAGACAAAAGTTATTGCTTGCATTAATTTACTTCTCAGTGTGGATTTCTCAAAAGCTTTCGAGATTTTTCTTTGGAGCAATCTTGTTAATGATGCAGCAGTATTTTATGAGTATTCGAAATGTGGTATAACTGATGTGTTTTGGCATATTTTCTAGTAAATGCATGAATACCCAACTTGTGTGTATGCTTTATATTTAACTGTCCTTTTACTCAACAGTAGTCACTGACTGTAAAAATTTAAACATCAGTAGCTTGGATTTTTTTTCCTAGTAAATTTTTTTCTTCTTAGAAAATGCTTCTTTTTATTATTGAGCAGAACAGTACCTGTAAAGATAGTCAAAAACATTTTTCACCTGTTTACAAAGTTCGCAACATTTTGCTGGATGCAGATAATCAGAAAGTACCTACACAACTTCAGTTCTATTTCTGTCACAGACACAGAAAGACTTGTTCTGGATACAAAGTCTCTTAACTGATCATTACAGCACTGCAACTTTTACCACATTCTTCACCATAACAGTAGCAGTAAAGTTGAACTGGGCTCCGATGAAACCACAGTCCATGATAGATTTTTGCTTATTAGCACTAAGTATTATGTTGAACTTCTTCATTTACTTACTTTTAAACTGCATAAGGTTACTTTCCTTATGTTACAGTTCCTAATGTACATGAAAGATCCAGAACTGCTTCTAGGGGGGTTTCAAAATCCTAGGTTCTAGTGTAGAGGATGTATCAGTTGGTGTCACCTAATAAATAACCCAACTGTTATTTGCTTCTTTTAAAAATATTCATGCATTTGTACTGCATGTACAGTGATTTAATAGCTCTTTTTTTTTTTTTTTTTTTAAAAAAAAATTTAAACAGAAAGTATGTCAAAGAACAAAAAGCAATCCGTGAAGAGATGAGCCGAGTGTCAAGTAAAAATATTTTTCGTGTTCAGGAACAAGTTGTTGCCCTTAGACAGCAGTTATCTGTTGTTTCAAATGGTCTTCAAAGAAATGCAATAGCTATTGCAAAGCTGAAGGAAGAATCAAATCAAGTAAAAAAAAAAAAAAATTAAAGATCTGACTATGTATATGTTGTGAAAATTTATCTTGTAAAATACACTGTTAGATGTTTTTAAAATGTTTCCAGAGTTTATGAATGGGTTTTTATAAATTATAACATTTATTGTTTACGTTTTGTATTTTTATAAATCTTGAATTGTGCAGATGGTTTTCCACATTGGTTTGTGTTTTTAAACAGAAATATGGCATGATAAATCTGAGAGCAAATATTTTGAATTTAATTATAATTTTAAACTTTCTCATCATTTTTTGGTACAATGCCTTCATTTTCAACATAAAGTTATTTTTGATATTTAATGGATTATCTTTTTAATATGTTTGTGGTATTATTCAATTTAATTCAAAGGAAAAATAATTCAGAATATATTTAATGTTTTTGTGGAGAATAATTATTAAAAGTAAAATTTCTTTTACATAATTCATATTAGTTTTATGGAAAAACTATACATTTTGAGGGATATTCTGTTTATAGAATAAAATTATTCTGTCTCATTTTATTTGAAATAAGTCACTTAAATAGATGAATAAAATTGAATTCGAATGAAAAAGTAGTAATAAAAGCAAAAAAAAATTTATGTCAATTTAAAAATTTCAATTCTGTGCATTTTTTAAAAAAAATATTATGCTGTGTGTACTTTTTAAAATTATAGTGTTTATGACATGTTTTAAAATTTTTTTATCAAAAATTTTTAAACGTTGAAAAAAGAATGATCTAGTCTAAAATGATCATGTTCACAAAAATCAAAATCATCTGAAACCGAGCATTGTCATCTTAAGAGCTTTCACTCTGTTTACTTTTGACATTTTTGTTCATTTATCTCATATGATTTAGTGGTATGTGGTTCATTTCTTCTGTATGTAGGTTCTGGTGTTTCAAAATAAATAAATAAGGGGAAAAAAATCTACTAAACAATATGCTTGATTGTATTTTTCCTAGGTATTTATTGATATTGTTATAAAAGGATTTTTATATCATTGTTACAGGAATTAAAGAATGCAGAAATTGCACAGAGGACTAAAGATTCTCCTTCTTCACTACAATATGAAAATAATGCTCCAACTGAGTATGCTTTTTTTTTTTTTTTTTTTTTTTTTAGAAATGATATGTTTAAGTATATGGATTGGTCAGAAAAGTGGGTGAATGATAATGCTTTATTTATTTTTTTATTTCATCATTGCAGGTATTTTCATAATCTGGCTAATTCCTTTGAAAAGCAGATGCAGTCTTACAGGCAACAAATTGAACAACTTGAAAGGCATCTGTTATCATTATCACAGCCATATACACTAACTCCAAATGGTTTGTTAAGCATATTTTTTTATTTCAGTGTTAATGCCAAACATTTTTTGGTCCTGTTTGTTTAATTAAAGACACACGGGACCAAAAATGTTTAACATATTGTTTTAATGTTTATTTTTATTTACCAAATAAGTGTATGCACTTAACAGATGTGCTTATGTTTAGCTTGTGCAAAATTAATAAGTTTTGATTCCCCTCTACTGTAAAATATTATGTATTCACTATTATATATCATGAATAGCATTTTTTATGTTAACTTGCATTGTAGATAATTCATAATGTGTAATTTCTGTGTAAGGAAGGTTATTGAATGCAACTAAAAGTTTATTTAGGAACCATAATATTACTGCAGATTTATTTAAAATGTGGTATTTCTTTTTTCATTGGATATAAATTTTGTTATCTTATTTTGTGTATGTTTATTATAGATTCTTGATTTTATTTCTATTTAGAATGGACTGCGATAAGACGGCGGTTGCATGATGTATTTGTGACATTAGCTGCGCAATTACAAACAATTCATCAAGAAGTCCAGGTAATTTATATATCACAAATACAATATTTTTCTTATATATAGCTTTTTAACTCCAAATCTTGAGTAAATTTTCCTTTTGTAAAAATTTCACAAATATTTTATTACTATTCATAAAAAGGATTTAACATTTTAGAAGTTACTAAAATCAGCAGTCATTTCTTTTTTTAGTGCTAGTTAAATATCTAAATGTTTTAACCCCAGCTGCTTTCTTTAAAAGGTGGCAGTCATTTTCATCAGCACATTCATTGGATTATCATAGTGTAGAATCGATATCAGTACAAAATTAAACTGGCATACAGTCGATGTAATAGAAAAAGAATTTTTTATCGTGAATTAATAATGTGATAGGGAATTACTGAATATTTTTCATCTTCAAAGACATCAGACATGCCGTTGACAAACTGTAGGGTTGGCAATGCGGTGGAATCATAGAATAAGCAAATCTTATAATTAGCAACAGTGCATGTTCAAGAGGGAGAGAATTTGATTAAATTTTTATTTTATAGATTACTTAAATCTAATTAATGCCAGCATAGAGTCAAAACTAGTTATTGTGAGGTCTTATCTCTCGTGTGTTAGCAGAGAGGTTGTTGATCGTATGCTGCTTTCTGATTTTGGTGACACTGGAATATTAAGGGAAACTCATTTGAAAGGTGTGCTTTGTGTATATTTAGCTTTTTTTTTTTACATTACATGTGTTGTGAAGTAATTGAGGAATGAATGTAAGAAAATTAATTGATGTCACATTCAGTGTTAAATTTTTTTTTAACAATTATTTTTCATGTGAAATGCTTCATATTAAATTTTGAACAAATATCGCACAGAATATTGTTAATATAAAACCCATAAAACCCAAACAGTATTAATTCTGAAGAAACTCATGTGCAGTGATATCAGATTTATGATGAATGTCATTTGGCCTTAAATCAGCATTTGTTTTTGGTTGTGTAGTGATTCATTTCAGTAAATGTATGATTTACAAGTTCATCATAGAATAATGTTAAAATATTCTTTAGAATATTTAAACATGTTTGTGACCTGTACTTTCATAACCATGAGTACCTGTAAAATTCATTGATTGTAAGTAAGTAAACTTTCGTAAATTTTTTACACCTGCTAACTCATAAGCCAACTCTTTCAGTTTAATGAATGTTTTGTGTAATTATTAGATTATGATTCTGAAGTAGTAAATGTATGACGTGTCTTTCATCATTGAACGAAAGTCAAGGAGGAAAAATTGGGTCTCATATTGTTCTGATTTATTCACTACCCCCCAAGGCAAATTGAAAAAGACATCACAAATTCCAAATTTTAAAATTAAATATCTCAATCAATTTTTGTCATCAAGGCATAAAACTTTTTGTGTTTTATTTTATAATAATAAGTGTAACGTTTTTCTAAACATAACTAATGGGATTAGGGGTATAAAAAGTTTAATTCCATAATTCCCCCCCAGTCCAATTTAATTTTATTATATTAATTTATTTTTAATTTTAAAGTGCCAAAATTATTTAAAAGATTTTTTAAATGTATATTTATGACCAGTGGTATCAAAAATAAAGGTCACATAAGACTTCTAAGGACACAGTGTGTATGTATTCGGTGTTTTGCATAAATCAGAATTTCAGGTTTTTTTCTTTCTTTCCTTTTTTTAAATTTGATGATTTTCAATTTTTTATTTAAAAATTTTAAATGTATATTTCATGTTATGCTTAATGTTTTTTAGGTGTATAAAGAACATTTTATCAACAATCAAAGACTAAATCATGGTGATATCAGAAATTTGTTGCAAAATCGCAAGGACAGCTTGCGAAATAATGCGGCAAATGCGCAGCTTCTTTCTTCTGTTACATATGGCCCTTCTCCATTTGCTGCTGTGCAAAGTGCTGTTGGCAAAGCAATTACTAATGTATTTGGTCGTTCACAGCAATTACCAGGTAATAAATAGGAAAAGATACACATATATATATCCTTTCTAGGACCTACATCCAAAATAATTTTATATCAAGTGCTTTTTTTTTTTTAGTGTTGCTATTGAAGAGAATTGATTTTTGAAATTTTTAAGGGACATGAATGTAAAACTAGCTTTTAATTATTTTTCATTATTAAATCAGTTTTTATATATTTTGTCCAGAAGAAAAGGGTTTATAATTTATAGTATATATTTCACTATGGCCTGTCATTTCTTTTCCATTTTCATCTGTGTTTGTACAAATTCAATTAAAAAAGCAATGTTTTGGTTCCCCTCCCTCTGAGTATAGAAATGGAAAAGTATGTTATAAATATTACTTTTTACAGGAATATTCTCGAATTTTATCTTAAATGTTATCATACTTAATTTTGTATTTTTAACTTAATTTCATAATTAGTGAAAGATGTTTTTTACTTTTTTTTCCTGGTAATCTGAATTTTCATTCATATAATATCGAGAAGCAAAAATCAGGGAAATTTTATATAGTAGGCCTGTCGAACCTGTCTATACATATGGCCCTTTTTTTGTCTGTGGGTGATTTTTGAAATAATGGAAACTAATTTTAAATAATTTAATATTTATTATGGTCATTTTATACTGTGGTGGCCACCATGAAAAAGTTCACCACTTTCACAATTAAAAACCAAAGTTGATTGTTGACTAAAACCCAATACTGTTTAATCCTTACATAGGCAGCATAACTATTCTAGTCATCAGTTGTTTCATGCATTTTTAACTGTTTCTAATACCATTTAATGGATGTGAGTTTTTCTACCCGAAAGTAAATAAACTGAAATGCTTTAGAAATGGTAGCTGAGAATCAGTTTCAGTATGAATGTCTTTCTTCTTCTGGCAACATTTGATATTGCTTCTCCAAACACTTTTATCATTGATATATAGGTACATTTGCTGATCATTTTTGCATATTGTAACTAAAATGCCTTTTTCTTGAAAGAAGGTTACATATGGGTAAGCATTTTGTCTGGTCATAACCTAATAGAATTTATATAGTGCCAGTCTCTAGGAAATAAAAACACTTTTGAAGCCATATCAGTAGCAGTTGAAGATTAACAGCTTATAGCTTCCAAAAACTACATGCAAGAAATAAATGAAAATCATGTGTAAGATATAAAATGTAAAGTTAATTTTATTATATTTTACCTTTTTTTCTACAATGTGTTTATTCTCATGTATTTTCTGTCCCTCTTTTTTCTTCTTTTTAATGTTGTGCAGTTTGTGTTTGGTAATTTCCATTCAGCATGGCCGCTATAACATAAAAGTACAGTTAGTATAACAAAATGCAACATTAATATTGCAAATTATATCACCAAAAAATAAGTCATTTTGTATGCTACATAATCTGAATTATTCATTGGGGTGTTCATCAGTTAAAGAAGTTCTTGTTTTTACTTTAAGATATTTAAATTGAAAAATATACATTTTCCCAAATTATATGTAGAACTAAAATACTGCCTCTTTTTTGTAGTGTATTTAAATTGGTTACTTTTGTTTTGTATTTTCAGTATGTAAATTAAAAAATTTAATTATTTCAGTTTTACTCCCATATGTTTTAAGATGAAATCTTTTTGATATATTTGTTTCATAAACATATGAAAAAAATTGATATTTTCAGTTAAGTTCTTTATATACTTGAAAATCTTTATAAATACTTGAAATCCTTTCAGAAAATCCTGGAACTTCAGTTACAGGTATCAATACACTTGAGTTGAATCAAATCAAACTATGTTTTAAACTATTTGCAATTCATCGAAATTGCATTTCCCACTTTTTAAATTTGTTTTCAGCAGTACTATGTATTAGCAAAAAGATTTTATTAAGTTAGTCATTGTTGCGGCATTGGTATTTAATGGACTATATTCTGTAGGTTTGCTATCTTACACCATTTTAGAACTTTAAAGAAATCACAAACTTGTAATCTTGACCAAAATTCTTTTATTTGCTGCTTACAGACAAATTAAGAAATTACACTATGTGATGCTGAAGAATGACTCACCAAACATGGTGATAACTCAAATTCGACTTTGCTTCGTGAAAGCTTGCATGCATTGGTGTTGGAACTCCAGTAATTACTAACTGAAGCTGCAAGTCCACACTTAAAAACCAAGTGTATGCATTTGCACTGCTCCTCAGCTCAGTAACTAAAAATACAATTTGGATAACATCAGACATCTCACAGCTTAAGTTTAAACAATAAATTGTAAATAATCAAAATTAAATAAATATACATTAAAATAAGAAATTTAAATCTAATATGAATTAAATGATAAAGAATATAGTTCACTATGGGTCACTTCATTTCATCATTGGGAGTGCATAAGACTGCCACTCGATTTTTGTCATGCAGGCTAGTATACATTTTAATAATTCTGCCTAATTTCCAGCATAAAGGAGGTAGATCCTCACTCGTAATCAGGACGACATCTCCAATTTTCAGATCTCGCTTCAACCTGCACCACTTGGATGTCTTCTGCTACCTAGACAAATACTCACTACTCCATCACTTTAGAAATGTTGAAACAACATCTGCAAGTTCCTTCACCGATCATTGTAACTTAGCTTCTCCTGAATAAGGTTAAGTTCTGGAAAAACATTCGAAGCCATTCCTGTTAGAAGGTGCCCTAGTGTTATAGCCTTCAGGTCATTGCAATCATTTGGAGCTGGTACCAATGGCTTAGAATTAAGAGAAGATTCAGTTTGGGTTATTTATCGCTATTATCATATATTAGAATAAGTGCTCCTAAGCATTTCCTTAACCACTTAACTGTCAAGTTATTTTGATGATTTGAGTACATAAATTGTCAATTTTTTTTAACTGCAAAAAGGAAATGTTTGCTGCGCAATCAAAATAATTTTTAAAATGCCACGCACTTCAAACATAAACCTTCAGTAAAGTGCTGCCATCTATTGAACTGAAGCCAAAATAATCTTCTCCCGATATATATTCGCGTATAACAATACGATGCACTAAAAAAAAATTACCTCGAGCAATCCTCGGGCGAGACATTTTGGAACACCATTGCTATACCCGAGATTATTTCGGGCATGACAGTTGAAAGGTTAAGTGATGTTTCATAGGTTTAATCCTTGCATCCCAAAAGTGAAAGTTTTCCAAAATGAGGTACAGAGAGTGTGTTTAACAACCACTTAAGTTTGTTGCACAATCACTATGAATTTCTCATCTTCCAAATGCACACTTAAATTTTGCTGTACATGAATTATGAGTTAGTTTAACCAGTGTGGTCCTTTCATCCATAACTAAGGCATACTTCAGAATTTGTAAGCTTTCCATCAAGGGTAACTAAGTAAAAATGTTCCCATATTTTGCTGATTTTCTAGATAATGTTTTCTTCCTATCTAAACCGTAAATGCTACTCTTGTAATAATATTTTCGTATGTATCATTGCTGGCATTAACCGCCCGACTGGATCAAAGCTAAAAAAGATTTTGGTCACCTCTGATCAAATATCATCTTGGTGAACTCCTTATCTTGTATGCTTTCTGAAAAATGGAATGTATTACTAGAGGTCTTCCAATTAATACCCAGTATTTTTTTTACCACTGGTTATTTTCAAAAAAGTACTGCCTTCTAGTAACCACTCAGGAATATTTTCTAAAATAGCTGAAATGTTTGAAATCCTTGTTCAAGCAGAATCCGTCCCTTTCAATCATTTCAGATAACTGCTGAACTAAAACTTTAGTTTCCTCTTCACTCTGTGCTCCTGAAAGTAAGTCTTCTCCAAAAAAACAATAGGAGTGCAATTATTGATGCCAAGAGGAAATTGTGTTGTTAATCTAATGCAGGTTGTTTCATTACTATAATAGACAAGCCAGTTCCAAACATAACTGTTACTAATCTAAATGTATTCAAGGGCTCACTAGGACTACTCCTCCTACTATTCATAGCCGATTCGTATCTTTTGGCGGAGCTCAAATTTGCCTGAATACCTTCGCCACATTGCCACAAACCACAACTTTGTAAGTTCTGAACCAGAGAAAAACTGGAAAAAGCTTTTGTTGAACTCTTGGCCCAACCTTCAAAAGGTCAGTTAATGAAAGCCTTGATGTTGTTCTAGCTGAAGCATCAAAAATGACTCTCAGTAGTAGCATTTGATTCCTTCAACATGGCATGATGTGGCATGTAATAAGCAAAATCAGTAAAAGTCTCTCTCTCATGCACTCTTTGTATATGTCTCAGCTCAAGGTTAAAATAAGGTTATAAATTTGTTTTTATATTGTTTGTACATCTAAGGCCTTTTTACTAGTGAATTTTCTAGAGACTTGAATCTATGAATAACTAATTGCCTCGATTCTCCAGGGTGGGAATGTGAAGAATGAAAAGATAATTTCACTATGCACACATCACTTTCCTCTCTTGTAAATGTATATTTGAAGTAATCCTCAGATGCTGTCCCTGATCTGATTTCCAAAAATTAGACAACATCTGCTCCATTTCCACTTGAATATTATTAATGTAGATAGTGGGTTTAACCTCTCATGAAGTATTCATACTACACGAAATAATCTATCCTAATTCAGAATGAGAGGCTACTGGTTTACTGCCTCTGCATTTAGTTGTTTCCCCTCTGCAGAAGTGATAAAGAAATATCTATGCTAAGAGTATATTAATAGGTCCACTCTTGTAGCATGTTAGACCTCCCAGCATTAAATCATTACATTCCTCTGAATACTTCTTATCCAATGTAAAATGCAGAATTCTGCAATAATTCTGTCAATAGTAAACACTGGTGTTCTAAATGATACTCTAGCTGAGAATTTTGGGACAAAAGTTATTTGCACAATTCCATAACTCTTTGTATCCAACGATCCTCGAGACGAAACAAAAACCTTCGCATTTCTTCTCGATAAGCCCAATCTCTTAACACAATCCTCTGTCACAAAACTTGCTCGACTGTCAGGATCAAGGCTTCTATGCAATTAGTATTCATGAGATGACTCTAACACCTTAATAACAGCTGTGCATAATAAAACCTTACACTGAAAATTAAGTCTTATGCACAAGATTTAATTATTGGATTGTAACTCATGAAATTCTCCCCCGACTTAACTGGTTGAGTACTAGATTCTGTTCTGCAAAAAATGGCTTAGCTGTCACTGATAACTCATTCGAACTGTTTGTAACTCTTTTAAATGTTTCTGGCTCATTTGACCTCTTTCAAAATGCACTGGCTCATTTGACCTCTTTCAAAAAGCACTAATCATTAACTCTTTTAAATGTTTCTGGCTCATTTGAACTCTTTCGAAATGCACCAACGTATGATGATTTTTAAAGCACTACATTTATGGATACTTCTACACTCCGAAGCTTTACGATTTGAAACTAAACAACTGAGACACAGTTTAAAAAAAAAAAAAAGAAAGAAAGAAAGAAAGAAACTAATACATTTCTGAATGTTCAGACTTAAAAACTCATTTCAATATTGAATGACTATATATATTACATTTCAATATCGAATGACTGGCTTTGCAATACATGCATTGCACGTGAATCTCTGAAGCCAGTGAGGTAAATTTATCTCTCGTAAGTTGTTTTTTAAAACGCCTCGTTGTTTACTGGCGTGAAGTCGCCAAAGGTTGGTATTTCCTCTCGCTTTGAAGTTTTCCCAATTTAGTTTAAATTGTACTATTACGATCAAAATAGTATCCACAACTATAGTACAAAAAATATTATAGTACTAAAAAAGTCTGAATTATTTTCTTATTAACATAAAGCAATAGTTGGTTACGCTTAAAGTGCCACCCATGGTTACTGAGTAAAAAGCTGGAATTTAATTTCTTAGACAAATACATTAAAAGTAGTAAATATATTTTCGCTTCTCATTCTTCCCTCAGTTCAGTTTATATCATCATCTGAATGAAACCAGTTACCAGTTTTTTTAAATTGATCAGTTGTGCCTGTGGTAAATTTTTTCAATTACTCTTCCTGAATGTTTTCTTAAATATTTGTGAATTATTAATTTGATTGGTGATGCTGTTTTAGTTATTAATCATTGGGAATTAAAATGAATGAAATACAAAATTTAGCACTGTAATCCTTTCCAAAATAAAGAAAATCCTTTTAAATATGACTAAGTAATGTATAATATAATAAATAAAAGTGGCTTCTTAAAAGCACAGGAAAATCCACACATTGCTTTACTTTTCAATAGAATTGAAAGGATCTGTAATTTCTATTCAAAGCTGGGTGTTTACAAATAGCAGGGAAAAAACACAATCATGAGAAGCTATTATAAAATCCACCTTCACAACACACTTCCTAACATGGGAATCAAAAAGGTAGTGTGGCAACTGTATGGAAAAGGAAGGTATCCATCATGAGACGTGAATAATTTTTCTTTTGAAGTTGTAATCTTGTAAACATCGGGGCGTTTTACATACAGTGTATACGAATAATGAATATTAAAAAAATTTAGGTGAAGAATAATTCCTTCGATGAATTAATTTTAAATTTCTTTTCTCCTCTTTCTTCTCAGGTGGTAGTACAACACTAGGAAACCTGGGCTCCTCTGGATTTGATAGTGGTCAGTATAAAGCCTTTCTAAGCACTCGATTCTCATCACTTATAAAAATAGGATTAAATTTAGAGACATGATTTGTTAAATGTACAATTTTGGTATTCAACCCCCCTCCAAAAAAAAAATTCAATTTTTAAAACTTGTTTTATGTGAAAGAAAGACATTTTCAAAATATTGTAATCCTGTTTAGCTTAATTTATGTATTTTGTCATCTGTCAAGACTCTCACATCAACATTGGCCATGTGTCTTCTCGTATATTGTGAGTTTTGCATAAAGACAGAAAAGCAAGCATTTAAATATTAGTTTAGAAATGAAAGCATCCTTACTTTGCCAGTATTCCAGTGACTTAGAGAACAGTTAAGTTAAAATCCTGCGATTTGGTTTATGTGATGAGAATCGGATGCATCTTTTCTTAGATATCAAAATTCCATCTTGATCCGTTTTAAAATATTTACATACTTAGTGATATTTTTATTTTTAAGTTATCTGGGAGAGTTCATGTTTACATTTTCTTGAAATATGGTGTGAATTATAATTATTATTAAAACAACATAAGGATGAAGCATGTCTAATTTATCATTCTTATCTGTTATTTCTTGCAATATAAGAAGGAATGGAGATTGAGTTAATAAGAGTTTGTAAAAGGTGATCAAAATGTTTCCATTTGCTAATTAAGTTAATAAGAGTGCAAAGATGATAAAAATATTTCCATTTAATATTGTACACTTTGCACACACACAAGAAAGGGGACGGTTCTATATCTCCTGTTCTGCTTGACAAATTGTCAAAATTTAATTTGCATTTTCTATGTGTCAAAAGCTTGACTTGGGATATATATTAGACTTATATATAGCACTGTTCTAACATAGTATTTTAACACAAAATCAGGCCTTTTTCTGAAATAACATATCTTTCTTTTCTTGGCCTTTTTCTGAAATAACATATCTTTCTTTTCTTCTCTCTTCTCATATTTCGATTCTACGACTCAAATTATGCCAGTGCCAAGTTTTGGAAAAAATCGCATGAGTAATTTTTAAAAAGTTAAGTCTCAAAATTTTTGAGTTCCTCCATGTTAATTGAATTTGGTATATATTTATTAATAGCTCTTTTTTTATTAAACTTATTTGATTCTTCCTTTTGCATTTCAAAATTTAGGTTCATTCCAAATAAAATTCACAAATTTTTTATGATTTATTTTGTAAATTGGTATTTTTAAATAAATTTTTATAAATTTTTAGAAAAAACTTTTGAATTATAACCTGCAAAATTTTTTGCGTCTTAAAGTATATGTATTTTTAAGCATACCTGCATAAAATTAAAGTTTTTTATTCAAAATTTCCTAAGCTATACTTGAATTTACATATTGGCATATTTGTTATTTTATTCTTCCTTTTGCATCTATTTATTTGTTATTTATTCTTCCTTTTGCATTTCAAAATTTAGGTTCATTCCAAATAAAATTCACAAATTTTTTATGATTTATTTTGTAAATTGGTATTTTTAAATAAATTTTTATAAATTTTTAGAAAAAACTTTTGAATTATAACCTGTAAAATTTTTTGCGTCTTAAAGTAGATGTATTTTTAAGCATACCTGCATAAAATTAAAGTTTTTTATTCAAAATTTCCTAAGCTATACTTGAATTTACATATTGGCATATTTGTTATAAGCCATGATAATGCCAAGTCTGTTTTACACACTTTGTTTACAAGTGCGTAAAACTAATTATTTGAAAGTATGAACAATGACTTTTTTTCCACTCATCTTCAATGAAAAAAAGGAAAGAAAAATAGGTTGCTATAAATTAAGAAGTTTGCTTAATGAATTATTCTCAACACAAACAGAAAAAAATGCACCAAGATAAATTTTTAAATTTCTTACCAAAAATTACAAAATTTAATATCTGGGCATAATTTGAGTTGCAGAATTAAAATAGCAGATATAATTGGTATGCTATTTCAGAAAAAGTCCAATTCTGTGTCAAAATACCTATGATAGAACAATAGTAGATATAAATCCAATATATATCCTAAGTCATGCTTTCAAGACATGGAAAACGCACGCTAAATTTCTATAAGCCAAATTATAAGTCATATTCAAACTGTGTAATAAGTAAAGTATTTATTGCATTCAGGATTAGTGTGAAATATATAATATGTTGTTGTTTCTAACCCTCTCCTGATATCTAACATTCACTAACACTCTGGGTCAGGTCTATGTGTTTTATCATGGCTTTTACATACATCTAGATAGATAGCAATGCTTCTGTCATTGGTTAAGGCTTCAGACACCATATAAGTGAGACTATCAATCTGTCCCAGTTTTGATGGACAACACTGCATGGAATAAATCCAAGGCACTTGTGCCATACCGTCAACATTTGGGGGGAGGGGACTTTCAGCTAGAAAAATGGCTTCATGTCATGACGACACTATACATTTACAAACAATCATGCCCTATCCAGAATTGAAGCCAAGCAGTAGTTGACATTGCTAACCATTATATTACCATATTACACCTAATAGGATATCATGTATGATATGCTACTGTCATAATTGCTAGCAAATATAGCAAAACTCTTTTTAAATATGGAAGTATGTTTTTCTGGTTCTGATCTATAAGTAGTGGCATGTAATTAGACAAAAAGATCTTGGAAACTTTTGCGAAGATGTCCTACTAATTGACATTTTGTGCTCTCATATTACCAGGATCACGAATGCCCTTTGTATAAAAGATTGGCTTTACAGTCCCAATCTGTGGTCCTCTGAAGGATGTTGATTCCTGGTAAATGATGCAAGGCATTAGATTTTACTCTGCAGCAGAAAAAGATGTTCTTCTGACTATAAAGACCATCTTAAGATAGGCTTATCTAAAAAAGGCATTCTGTCTTTAGATGGGCCTGTCAATGGAACAGCTACCTTAATGCCAGTGTTACTTTCTTTTTAAATTGAACTCAGTCCATTGCATGTTCCTTCGACTGAATTTTTTCTTTATATAATATCTTGCTGACTGAATTGTTGATAAATCAGAATTGTTATAAGCAGTTTTCATTTCTTATATGAATCCGATTTATCATGATAGTGATGGTCAGGATTTCGTGAAAAATTCATTTTAATTGACTTTGAGTTAGCATGAATCGAATGTATATAAAATTTTGTTGTCCATTCTGAGCCAAAAGAAGGAGAAGGAGAGGTAAGATAGTAAATAAAAATTTGTATATATTTAATCGAAAAGATGTCAAATGATGAAAATTGTAGCCAGATATATTTAGAATGTTGATATTGTTAAAGTAAGTTTTACGTAAAATAGTTCCTAGCATATAATTTTGATATTGAAATTTATAAGTGACTGTGATACTTTTTGCAATTTTTACAATTATATGCTATAGATTTGTCTTAGTTGCCACTTACAAATCAGTGTTAGTCTTCATGTACCTAATAAACAGATTCATTTACAAAGTAACTAACTTGTAAAATTAGAAGTAATTTAAAGCTGAAGAGTTTTTATTGGTAATTATTTTTTAGAATCAAACTCTTTCTTGTTGCTATTATTAAATTTTTTTTAAATTATTAATTTTATTAGAATATCAGGTGTTACTGTTCCAAATATATACTCTTTGATTGATTTATATTTTTTAGCATGCATAGCTTTTTAAACTTTCATTTAAAATTCATTTGTCTATTACAATGTCTGTTATAATGAACTCAATAGCTTCAAACTGCAAATTTTTAAAAATTCTGGTTTTTGATATCAAGACCATTGC
>KK120339.1:134239-150321 GCA_000611955.2 Stegodyphus mimosarum
ACAATTTTTGATTTGATAAGTAATTTCAAAAATAGTTATACGATTCTGTTATAAAAATATTGTTTCTTCAAGGATATTAAAGTAACAAAATGTGCTGCAGAGGTCTTAAAAAATAATGTAAAATTGACTAATAGCTTGCTACTTAAAATGATGGATGGATTTTTTTAAAATTCTTACTGTTCTTATTGTTGGAGTAAAGTTTTTAATTTGTATTTTACATTATGGCAGTAATTTTAAAGAAAATGAGATGTAGATGAAGCATGTTTTAATTAAATTTCTTTCTGTCTGAATAGTTTATCAGATGCATTTTAAATACATATATGTTTATATAGAGATGTACTTAATAAAAAAATTTTGATGTAGTGTGTGTGTGTCTATTATCACTTGCAATTTTCATTTCAGGTCTATCAGGCGGATTGCTGACATCTCTAAATGTGTGTCGTGGATCTTTCTTTTCGAATACGACTTTTAAACCACTAGGTAAATAGTGGTAAGAGTTGACTTTTATAATGTTTTATCTCCCATGTGTGATTCTTTTCTTAATTACAGAAAGCAAGTTATACATCAGTGGTTTTCAGTTAATTTTATTTAGAAAGCAGAAAACAGATTTAGCATACTGAATTAAAATTCTAAATATAAAAATATTAAATTATTTTCCCTCTCTAATATAAGTCTAATAACAAGATCATAACTTTCCCAAATAGTTATGTATTGAACTCTGATATATTACAAATGTACCCATTCTTTGCTGTAAGGAAAAAGGAACTGTTACATTCTCCCATGATGTAAGTAGTAGTTAACGCATCTAGACAGTAATTTGAAGATTACTGATTCGAATTCCGGTAAAGCCAATATTGATTTTTCATATTTTGCGACCCCCCAAAAATGTAATTGTCTCTAAAAGGTGCCCAAGCTAAAAATATAAAGGAACATTACTTATTACTACTTGGATTTGGCTGATTCGATGTGGTGCTTCTTTATACATGTTCTTGAAGTGTGTCCATGGATGTAAGGAATTATCACATTCCTTACATTCAGTCAGCTATACTGGGAAAGGAGACAAATGTAGCTTTTGTGAAATGCCTAAAAAATACTTAGCTTATTTCCAGTGCAATAAAATTTGGTACTGGTTATGTAGTTTATTATAACTTTTGAATAGTCCTGTACAAGCAAGGGGGCATACTATAAGACATTGCGTGGTAGTCGAACTGAATTCATCGGCATTATGGACTGGCAACTGACTGCAAACACTAGCAATATATTTATATCAAAAGTGATTTTAGTGTATGCTATTAAAACCTCTGACACCAATTGGAGCAACCTGAAACATGGCATTTTCTGTGCGTAACAGAATAAATTACACAAAATGGTATTCAAAATACATGAATATTAAACTTTTAGTCTGATTAGTCGAGTTTTTTTTAGCAAATATCTCATTAATTTTACACTATCACATGTTTTTATTCATTTCGGTGTTGAACTTGCATATATTAAATTTGTTTCATATTGCATTAGAATCTTATATCTTGAATATAATTTTATTAAAATGATTGTATCTGGATAGTTGAATCACGGCTGAATATTTAATCATCTATCATTAAAAATGTAGTCTTTTATCTCTTTTTACTTACTTATTTAACCTATAACTGTGCTTAAAACAATGGATTACAATTTAAAAATGTATGTTTGAAAGCAGAAACAATTAATTATAAATTAGAAAATTTCAGGTCAAACCGGAGTGCCTTCATTTGGAAGTTCTAGTCTTGGCGATGCAACTGGTTTTGCAAGTGATAGTGTTGCTCAATCTCAATTTGCCTTGAATAATCAAAAGCCTTTTCAGCTGCAGAAGCCTCCAGCTGGGAATAAAAGAGGCAAACGATGGACAAGCACATAAACCTTTCAGTGTCTTCTTTTCCCCTCTCCAATTTTTATGTAATAAATGCTGTTTTAAACTTTAGTCTTTTTTATTTGTATGATAGCTTATTTTATGAAATTGTGAATTTGAATAAATTTTACTTTTCCTGAGCCCCTTTTCTAATTAAATCGCAAGTCATCGTCAATCGTATTAAATTCGAGTAGTATAAAGAAAACATAAATTGAAGTAAATATAAAAAAAGATCATCTTTTTAGTCCTCAGATCTATCATACACTGGCTAAAAGAATGTTAAAAAAAATGTCATGAAAAAGAATTGAAATCTTTAAGTGGTCAGTCACTTTGAT
This sequence comes from Stegodyphus mimosarum, assembly GCA_000611955.2. Classification (NCBI taxonomy): domain Eukaryota; kingdom Metazoa; phylum Arthropoda; class Arachnida; order Araneae; family Eresidae; genus Stegodyphus; species Stegodyphus mimosarum. The sequence continues at coordinate 136,460 of KK120339.1, forward strand.
AGGGAACTGTTCTTGGCAAAAAAAAGTGTCCTGTATCCTCTAAAATGACACAAAAATTGTTGAAGCTCATAAAGGAGTCGGAATGAATTCATACTCACAAGTGTGAAAGAATATTTTGAACTGTGTGTATCATTTTAACACATTTTGGTTTTTGTTTATTTATATACTTGTTCGTTCATCCTAATATAGAATTTTAAAAATGCTCGATTTAAAATTAGATAAAATTCAATCATAGACTGGTGTTGATTTTATAAAAAAATGTATGTCTCCATTTCGAAGGAGAGACCATTTACTTCAAAAAGTAAAACATTCTGCTTTCTGAACAATTGTCTTGCATAAAATGAATGGTTTTTCTATAAAACCAACATCAGTCAAAGCTAAATTGAACATAACAATCAATTCAAATCAGCACATGCTTCTCTGTCATGAAATCAGATTTTAAAAAGTATGCCAGAAATACAGAAACAAACCTTTTTTACATAGAAATGTAGTTGCAAATGCCATATCACTGGAGATGCAAGAAGGTCATACAGTGTATTTGGAAAGCATTCAAATTCCATGCTAACTTTAGTCGTACCTGCCTTTGTAATTTCACCAGTATTATGAGACATGTTAAAATTGCTGTCTCATGGACTCAGGTTATTGCTTCAACAACTCTTATGATGTCATCAATATAATCTCTTAATTTCTGTCAAGTTGTTAGAAAATGCACAAACTACAATTGCTCTTAAAATATAACTTCATAAGCTGAACAATGAAACATAAGTCATTAATAAAATTGGATTTAGTACTTAATAAAACAAACTATCTAATGAGTTTGATGCAGAATATTTGTTTGCCTCTCCCAGTGTTGGCAGCAATTAATGTAATCACAGATTAAATAGGTTTACAACCTTCTAATTATGACAGTATTTTTATAATGAAGGCCTTAGTTAATAAAGCTTTCTACAATAGTAAAATTGTTATTCACAACTAATTTGAAAGATTTCATTTTGTGTTATGTTAAATACAGTGGTAGAAAAAATGAAGAACAGCTACAAAAATTTGTACCTTAAATGATTTTGGAGCTATGAACATGGAACTTGCACAAGGTTTTTATTTGTCATGCCTGACATGTCTTCAAAATGCAGAAATGCCTATTTCCACAAGAAATAATTGTGATATAAAGTGGGATAGAGAAAAGTTGGTATTGTAAACTTTTTTTAGATATATAAAAACTAACGAGTTGTATAGAATGCTCCAATCCATGATACTGCAATCATGATGATCTGTAACACTCCAAATAAAAGGAATAAATTATGGGTTTCCTTGCTGTTATGCTATCTGCCACCCATGGTATATTTGGATAGTCAAGGTTTTGTAGCTACAGGGAACTCCTTTTCAAACTGAGCTGATGTTAGTGGTCTTCTTCTTTTAGCAGTTGTTGCCAAATAACTCCTGAGTCTGTTGTGATACATTTTCAATCTTGACATAATTGTCTGTACACATTACCAGTGTCTTTCAACCATTTCAGATTTCTGACATGATGCTTTTGGCTACTTTAGATCTTTACAGAACCTATGTTAGTGTTCCATAAACAACATGTTCAATATTCTACAGGCAAAAATTTTATTCAAGTACTCGCACAGTTTTGATATTAGAATCTGGAGCATCTCCTTGTACTCCTTACGCTAAGGAGAATTCCACTGGACTGCACGATAACACTGAGCTTGAGCTACCAGCTAACTACCTTGTATGGAATTTCACTTAATAAAATTAGCACAATACCTTTTTATAGTTTTTCCTTTAATTTTCCCTACCAGTGTATTTAGCATGCACTGATTTGTATATTAGTAAGAAACTTCGTTAATAGACATAAATGTGGAAAATTTTTACTTTATTCCATTGGACCAAAACTAGGATACTCAACATGTATTAAATCGTATGTTGTACGATAAAGAAGCAAATTTTGTGTGATTGTAATCATACAATTAAGCAAGCATTATATTCAAATTTATTGCATCAAACATAATTTCAATGGCATCATATACATTCATAAATTTAATTTATTGTAAGTTTTCTAAAAGAGATAATTGTAACACTGGTACCAACAGCATGTATGCATCTTGAATGTACTTGTTGCTGTGGCCAGCCTAAAAAGATTAAAAATCAATCTTTAATATTGATAAATACACTACTATAATAATACATGGATACTATTTAAACACATGATTATTTAATGCTGTCATTAGTTTTTAAGGTTAAAATATATCAAACAATCAATACACCTGCTTTTATTACTGAAATAACTTCAATTACTTTTGTTTATGCAATAATTCTGATCCATATGTATTTAAACTCCCTTCTCAAATACAAACTAATATTTTAACTATTTTTCTCCATTTACATGCTTTAAATTATATATAACTCATAGTAATGCAAACTTACCTTTTCACGTTACATGAAATAAAAATAATAAAATAGTATGCTTATAGCCATTAATCACTAGTTAGTAAAATATATTAAATGAATTAAATTGAAATATTTATATGATTTCGTGCAAATTATTCAAAGCACGATAAAGAATTTGTATAGTGGTTCAAAACATAATTTAAAATTTTTGTGCTTAAACATGCAATCTCCAAGAAGATTTGAGATAATTTTCCTCCAAGATACTGCAGTCTGCTTTACTAACAAGAAAGGTCTTTTATATCAGGCATGGCCAAACTCAAGCTCTCCGCCCTTTGAATACTGTTTTCATCATAACAAAAATTGTTTTATTTTAGAAATACCATTCCTACTGTAAAACAGAAATCATATTACTGCATACATTCTTAATAGCAAGTTATTTCACTTATTTAAATTACATGTGGAGTAATGTTAAACAATTTTTAACTTTCAGCCATTTTTATGACTTATTACTAGTGATGTTGATTTTTGAACAGTTATCAGGGCAGCAGAAAAGACAAATATGTTGGCAGCATGCTCATTATCTGTACAACCCATGTTGAAATTTTGATGTTCCACTCATACTTATCTGCACCTGTATTGATGAGGTACTTCAAATTTCATAATATGGCACTGAAAGATGTTAGTTTCAATGTGCATCAGAAGAAACAAAATTTATCTTATGACTCAGTTTGGATTTGATTAAATGATTTATGGTCATCTTTCATCTTTGCTTTTCTCCTCACATCAGTTATGTAGGAGAAACTAAACTCATTTTTTATGCGAAAGTCTGCTAAGTTGACAGCATATTTTAAATAATTTTCATTTACCAAATTCCATTTTCTCTGAAGATTCTCTCTTCTTACCCCTTTTTGATTTAAGAAAAATTTTATTTAGAATACAGGAAAATTGTCAGTTTCTCAAATCACTTCACTATTCTCACTTGAATGAAAAGCTTCTCTTATCAGCTTAAAGTCTGCTATATCTTCTTTCTTTCTTTTTTTTTTTCCCAATTTACTCCTATTAAAATTGGTTAATGATAAGAAATGGGGAGAATAACTAATAAATAATAAGGTGCATAATTTTTCTAAATACAGTGCACGAATTATTTATTCATATTTATGCTATACACCTGCATTAATTAATGCAACATCATTATTAAATTCCTGAAATATTTCTATTCAAATGCTATTTTATTACTTTTTTAAATAACCTTAATCTTGGTATGGCTCTTCATTTTACCTTAATTCTAACATGTGGCTCCTACACAACATATGATTTTAAATTAAATTTTTATTTTTAGATACAAATTTTTTGCAAGCTTTATGTACTACCTTTCTTTCAATGGTTTTACTAATTTGCTCAAAATTTCACTTATTCTGCAGCCTCAGTTACAGTCAAATTATTTATACTTAGGTTAGTGACTCCTTATTAATCCTTTAATTATATTAGCATAAAAGCAAGCTGCTGTGTGCACTGAACATGTGTTAGGTTAAAAAATTGCTGTTCTCAAACTTGTACATTGACTCAGTATGATAAATGAAGCTGGTTTCATTACAATTTTATTTTATAGAAGTTGTTTACACATTTTTAGAATGAATTTGATAAAAAATAAAAAAAAGTAAATGTTTTCAAATTAAAATTTCTGACAACAGCTTATTACTTGAAGAGAGAAATACAGTCTGGTACTTTTAAATTTATTCTTCTTTCAAAATGTCACATGTAAATAAGCTGTGGGTTAAAAGATGTGTTTTCACAATTTTCAAAGACAAACATTGCTTTTCCATGATCCAAAAACATTGTAAAATACATGGTATTTTAAATTTATATGTGCAACATCATTATCAGAAAGGGGAAAACTGTCAATCATTACTTTTACATGGAAAGACTTTCAAAAGAATATCTGAAAAAGATATGTACTGTTCTTCATGTTTCTAGAGTTGGTTATCATTGATTAGCAAGAGAAAAAGTCTGCCAATGCAAAAATCAATTGCAAAGTCTTTAAACACATCTGTAGCAATAATAAGTAAAATAATAAATCAAGATCACACCTAAAAACATAATGTTCACCAGATTTTCTTGAGGTATGTGTCTCAATGCAGAACTATTTGTAGAATCTTGTATGTAAACTATTTAGCAGGATATATATTTAAAATTATTATATTAAACGGAAATGCATTGTGACCTCGATAAAGCACAGATTTACCTAAATGACTGCAATAACAAATGATCTATTTATTATCGAAAACAAAGAGGGGGAAAATGTACAAATCTGATACTGTCAATGCGAAGAAAGTTTCAGTAAGAGGTTTATGATTGTCGCAGGATCCTCCTCGGTGAGAAATTAAAAGTAAGAAAATGTTAAAATCAACTCAACGTTCTATCAACAGAAAGTTTGATGTCCGATATTTACAAGAAATGCCATTTCTTTATCTCGGTGACTTTTGAAGAGTGAACATTGAACAAGATAAAGCAACAAGTTGTACTTCAAAAAGTACCACTGCATTTCTTGAAGAAATGAAGACTGATACAGGCATTGCATATATACATTTTCAACATAATTTCACCTATGGACTTTCCAAGTGCAAACCCACCATGACTGAAAAGTAGTGGAAAAGGAATGGAAATTTTACAAAAACATGGAAATCATGACGCAGACTTAGTCCAGAGAAAAGGATATCAGACTGAACATTTAAAATAATAGTCTTTACATTTTAAACAAGTGGCCCTAAAATTATTCTAAAAATATGTAAATACCCTCTGTATTTCTCACTGCACCTATGTCTCCTATACACTCCATCTGCAATCAGCATATTGATAGTCATCTGACGTGCATTGTTTCATTTCATGAACATAACTGCAATACATGCTAATGTAGTATTTTGATATTTTCCAGATTATATCATTTTGTTTTATAAAAAAAGTGGAAAAAGAAATGCCAGTTTTTTTTCCCCCTCTTCCCTTTAATGGTACAATCCTCCCTGAAATGAAGATTTTAACCTAAGTTTTCAGAATGCAAGTGCAAATCTGTTTCTCTCTCCTCCTTCCAGCATTTATCTAATATTCATCCTTTTACTCTGTAATTTTCTTAATACAAATTATCAATAATCTACATTTTCTTTGTAATTAAAATTCATACCTCTAAATAAAGATTTGTAACTTTAAAAGTAATATCTTCTGCTTTGAACTGGACAGGATTCTCAGGATTACTCTGTAAAGTAAAATAATAATACTTAGGCGTAAAAAAGTATTATCCAAAATAAAATGTTAAGCGAAAATATTTATATAACTTCTAACCTGTAAAGAATCCAAACAACTGTGGTACCTAGAAGATAGATTATCAACTTCCAAGCACATCACGGTTGTCATCCTAAGTAAATAAATTTAAGAAACATATCGTAATTAAATCATCATTTGAGTAAAATAAAAGAGACATGAAACTAGAATCGAAAAGTAGGTATAACTGTATATAAATATTATCTATTACCCAGTGAGATTAGTGGCACATTGTTCTAAATTTTGTTCTAAAGTTGATTGTACAAGAATAAGCTCTGCAACTTTTTGGAATGCTTCAATACATTTTGATGTAAATTCAGCTAAACTGTGAATAGCAGATCTATAAATTTCCTGTAATATAAAGTAACATTTAATTATTTTTAAAGATATATGTGTAAGATTAAAATATGTAAATCGAAATTGTAACTTAAATTAGCAATAGCCCTTTAATTCCTCATTTTAATTTGCATATTTGCCAACCTCCGACGCTCAAAAATCGGGAGAATTTTTTTAGAAATCGGGAGATTTATTTTAAACGACCAAAGGATTTTTAAATGACAAAAATATATTTTTTAATAATGAATTAACTTAAAATCATCACTAATTAATATCTGAAAGTTCAGTTACTAATCCTTAAATGCAAACAGTACATTCTGCATTAATAACTTTTTGGTATTTTGTTTCCGTAGAAAAAATTAACTTTTAACTGATGTTGTCCTTGTTTTTGTGTACGAATATGTTTGAGAACACTGGCCCTTCCACCGTGCAAAATCGAAAAATCGCAATGACCAGCGATACACATCGCAAATTCATTACATTTCCTTGGGGAAATATTAGAAGGAAAGTCATCTGTGTACAATTTTTGAAAGGCACTTGAGTATTTTGTCTTTTTCGCAGACATAATTAATATGAAATACTGTAATTTCTTAAACTATTTTTTGAAAGCATGTACATTCACACAGGTTAGCGACAAGATGAACGAAATAACAACCTCGATCTTGCTTTGTGCTCATTGGCTAATATGTGCCAGATGAAACTCGATGCTCATTGAAGAAATGGAACATGACGTTTTCGGACACGTGCTCTCACTCAAAGCAGAAGCGTGCCATAATTTCTCACTGGCAAAACTACTTTGGTCTTCTATGCAGTCTAGAGAAAAACAAGGTGCTTTCAGGCACCCCAAATCACTTTTTTGAGGATGCAAATACCGAAGTATTAAGCCAAGCTACATAAAAATCGTGAGAAATTTTAAGAATAAGAGAAAGTTGGGAGAAATGTATTGTAAATCGGGTTGGCGGCAGAACGGTCGAAAATCGGGGGTCTCCCGCCTAAATTGGGAGAGTTGGCAACTCTGTATTTGGGTAATTCCTCTTTCTTTTCTGAAAATAGTAAAAATGTTTTCTAGTCTGCATCATTTCTACATTAATCTTATATGATTTTATATAATGATGACGTAGCTAATTCAGAACTTAAGTCGAAATTTCGAGAACCGAAACCTTTCTCTTAATTAACAGCCATATTGGATAACTGCGCACATTGTTTCTACTTCTGTTCTTGCTAAGACACTGGCTAATTGCTTTCTTCCTATCGTAACAATATCAAAAATGTTCTTGAAAAAAGCATGATTAGTGTGGACAAAAAATTTTTATTGAAATAAAAATGAGTATTTAATCTGTCTCGACTGCCAAGTTTGCTCTTCATTGTAGACACACATCTCAACATTCTCTGCAATCAACTTTTCTTTACATTTCTACAACATAACTGCATGCACTAGTTTCCAAAAATTAAGGAATAATCATAATAGCTGTAACTCAAAAAAAGCTAAAACTCATTAAAAAATAAGTCAATCCATGTAAAATTTGAATATGTTGTCAAATACGATTTGCTGAGTAAAACTGCAGTATGCAAATTAGTTGCACCCTAATCGAAATATGTCATCTGCGAAAAAAATAAAATTGCATGTTTCAGAGCAAGCCTGCAAATTTCGCTGTGATACTGAGATAAGAAATCTGGGATAGCCCATATGTAACAATGATCCCCAGATGCCATTTGCTTGAAATACTGCAGTGAAGAGCTACTGGGAGACTAGAGGTAGGATAAAGTCAGACAGAAATGGCCAGATGGGTAAATGGGAGTCCTTCTGTGGTTCATGGACTTTGGCGACAATTTCTAGCCACAGATCCAGGAGGTTCAGCCAAGGATGGTTAACCGCTACGACGAGCATCAATGACGGATATTTGTTGTTTATGCATACGAAGGAACAGAAACTAAACTCAGATCCTCCCTTGCTGCAGCTAGTGGAATGTTGGTGTCAACATCAACAGTGCGTAGACGGCTTCATGAAGGAGGTTTGTGTGCAAGGTGACCAGTCATTTGCATACCACTCGCATCATGTCACACAAGGAAACATTTTAATTGAATATGTCAACATGTCCACTAGATAGCCGATCAATGAAGAGCTGTTCTCTCCACGTTTAGCCTTCAAAGGGATAGTAGGCATTATTTGATTTGGAACACGTCATCATCCATCAAATATCTGTGAAAGAGATGCATATGGAGGAGGCATTGTCTGTGTTTGGGGTGATATGCTTATGCTTATGTGTGCCCGTATGCCGGGGCAATAGGTGATAATTTCCTGGTACAGGACAACAATACTAGACTGCACGAGACTCGCATCTTGGATAATAAATTATCTTCACGACCAAACAATTCAATGCATGGAGTGCCCAGCTCAATTACCAGACGTAAATCCTATCAAACATGTTTGAGATGCTTTAGAAAGACATATAGCTGCTCTCAGTCCTCCTTTACAGACCCTTGCCATGCTTGCAACTACTTTGCAAGAGGAATGGCTATCACTTCCTACGGAACTGATAGACTGCCTAATTGACAGCATAGCACACTGCCGTATGCATTGTATTACTTCTATGGGACATCATACTCCATACCGAAGGGAATTTTCCTGTACCAAACTGAAACATCAATTGTTCATTTTATACATAATATGCTAATTTCTATAACACCATAACTGTCTGGTAGTTTCTTTACTTTTTTTTAACCTTACTATGTGTTGCATACTGTGGAGCAGTTTCATTTAATTCTACAGGTAACTTTATGAGTAATCATCATTTTTGTGATTTTGCCTTAACTAATGATAATTTGTGGATGTGTGTGTGTATGTACATATATATACACACACACATATATACATACTAAAAACATTATCTTTATATATATATATATACACATTCTATAACAAAAAAATCAATGCACCAAGAAGGAGTCATCCAATTGCTTTGAAATTTCGTATGCATAAATGTTTTGAACAAATATGCAAATGATTAAAATTTGGCATCCAATGAATGAATAATGTGATCTCTAGTGCATCGGAACTGCGCACCAGCAAATGTACATAAGGAGCTGTTCTTGAACCGCTGTTAAAATTTCTACAATGTTATTTAGTGTACCTTTGAATTGTTGAAAAAAATGCCTCATTGCAGGATTCAAGCTCATTATGAGCAACTGTCATTTTGACAGAGATCATATCATTAGACTGAAAGAGGCAGGTTGGGCAAATTGGATAATCGCTTGTCATATGAGTCGAAGTGATGTGGCAATTAAAAGATGATGCTGGCAAGAATTGGTGGACAATGGCAGATTTCAGCATCATGATGCTAGCGGTTGACCTAGACAAGGCCCTAGACTAGGGCAACAACAGATCGGGAAGACAGATATGCATTGTCAGAGATTGCAGCTGTCAGATCAGCAGTCACAGCGCCTAATTCATCACTATCAATTATCAGACGTGCGACAATATTACATGAGTGTCTACCATGACCATTCACAGACGGCTGACAGAGCGAAATCTATGCTCGAACTGACCATTACGTCATCTGCCACTCATGCCTACACACTGTCAAGCTAGATTACAGTGGTGCTTGGCTCGATCAGGTTCGAATGATGCTGACTATGGACATATAGTCTTTAGAGATGAATCCTGCTTCCAACTCTATTGTGACGATCGTCAAAGACGTGTTGGAGACGCCTCAGAGCAGCATGCCGATCCTGCTTACACTACTACATGCCACACAGGCCCTCAACCAGGAGTTATGGTCTGGGGTGCCATTTTCCTTGATAGACGGACCCCTTTGGTCATCATTAGAGACACACTTACAACACAGCGGTATGTCGATGACATTTTGAGATCTGTTTCACTACTGTTCCTTTTGCAATACCCTGGCCTTATTTTTCAGCAAGATAATGCCAGACCACATACGGCATGTGTTGCTATGAACTGTCTTACAGCTTGTCAAACACTTCCTAGGTCAGCCAGATCTCTCTCCCATCAAGCATGTCTGGGATATGATGGGAAGGCAACTGCAACTACCAGGCAATGTTGATGACCTAGCCTGACAATTGGAGCAAATCTGGCAAGAAATACTGCAGCAGCCCATACGGGAGCTTTATCAGTCTATGGCCACGGCATGTGGCAGCTTGCGTTCGGGGTACAGGTGGGTCAACACCTTATTGAGCTCATTACTTTGTAACAATGCAACTCTGAAATAAATTATCCAAGTGTTCTGAAATCTGAATAATTTTCTTTTCTCTACATAATCTTCCTATCCACCAATTTTTGTCTCCACCGGACAACTCCTTCTTAGTGCGTCGATTTTTTTGCTATAGAAAACTATATATAGAGATAATATTTTAAAACAGTGTCATTTTGAAAAGGAACTGTATTGTTTATAGCATTTTTTTAAATATCATATTTACTCATATATTTTCGCCCTCTTTGAACAAATTTTACCTCTTGAAAATCCGAAGAGGCAAAAGAGAGTTAAATGATAAACATAGCACACCAAAAAACACACATAAAGACACATTAATATTATTAAATTATGCATTTCAAAGAACTTATCACTTTAAAAAATATTCTCTTACACAAAATACTTTATGCTTGTTGACATTGTTGCTATGACTCAAAAATTTTTAAATCATATGGTAAAAAAAATAGGCTGCTAAAAAATTTGAAAGTTACTGTTCTGAAAGTATTTTTTGAATTATTTTATGAATGGAAGTTCATCAAATGAAAGAAAATTTTAATATTTGGTAGTATAATTTTTTAGTGCTTGCACATAAGTTCTGTCTGAAAGTTTATGAAGCTATGGTTATGTGACAAACCATTAAATAATACTTTGTTAAGCAATTTTTATGAAATACCCTGGATAATATGTATGATAGTTGAGGGAACAAAATATCATTACAGATTAAAAAAAAAAAAAAATCAAGCACTATGCATATAACAACTGGAATTTAATTAAGACATATACTCACATCCAAATTTATATTTATATAATGTAATGATATTCTATGAAATATCCAATCAATGTCATCCATTTTTGCAGGGAATGCATGAAAGACATGCCTAATTAGCATTACCCAATCAAAACAAATAAAAAGGTTTCTGATATGCAAATCGAGGCTTTATGTCATCTGATATTAATCAAGTGCTTTGTGTAAAATGAATATCTGAGTGAATCTGTTCAACACAGCTTTTGATTTCAATGTGTAAAAATTCAAAACAATTAATTACAATATGGGTAGTGGCGAATCATCAATCGTTAGAAGCAGGGCTGACAATTATAGAAACAGTGAGATGTATGAATATTTCAAGACAAAAAATCTCTACACTATTGAAACAATTTCAGAACTCTTATAAGAAGGTCTAGTGAAGGTATAAATAATAACTGTTTCTCAATAACAACGTCTGGCAATAACTTCTGTTGTAACAGGAAAGCTACAGGTCGGCAGTTGAGTTCAGAGCTTGCAGCTGCCATTGGAACTCTTGTATCACGGCAAACCATACAGTAGAAGGTTTATGAAAAAGGCCAGAAAGCCAAGGATATGTGTTCACAACAAAAGGGGAATTGTTTTAATTGGTGCAAAGAATATAGAACTGGGGTAAACTCCAATGATCCCATGTTCTCTTTACTGATGAGTTGAGGTTCAGTTTACATCCGACTCTATAGCTGTTTACATCTAGAAGGAGTCAGGTATGGAAAATCTTCTTTCGAACATTATGCAGTATAATTGTCTTGATAATGTAGATATGACTGAATAGTGAAGAATAATGATCAGTGGATATATGCCCCTACACATTTTCAACAATGGATCTAGGACTGACCACAGATATTGAGATAAGGTTTTAGAATTTTATGTGAGTTTTCAGAGGTGCATATGGATCTGACTTTTTATTTATGAATGATAACGTTCATCCACATCAAGCAAATTGTGTTGATGAATTCCTTGAAAATGAAGACACTGAGCGAATAGAGCGGCCAGCAAAATCTCCTGATCTTACCTCGATAGAGAATTTATGGGACTACCTTGGAAAAGCACCTGCATGAAGATATCCTTCTTCTACAGATGTTACTGTCATGAAAACAACGTGTAAGGTTTTAGTTAAACTAACCAAGTTTTATTTTAATTTAAATCTGTCTATCTCCTCTCTGCTTCAACTTCCCGTCAGAAGAAGCGTGCGTTTTCAGCTTATGCTAATTTTGAAGTACAGCGAAGTACTATTTAAGCCAGAGGTCGAAACCTCTCAGTGTGAGAGAGCTTTAGTCTCAGATCACAGCCACTCGGCTCAACGTTCGTCTGACCAGCTAGCAGTTTAAATTTATAAGCCATAGTGCTTACTACGTGATTGCATTGTAAAACAATTTGAAGTGCGCTAGTATTAGTATATCTTGTTACGCACCCTTTTAGGTAGAGGCCAATCTCCGCGAATCGTTCTGTGAGCAAACTTTGATTTAATTTCTATTTTAGGTTTAGCATTTAAATTTATTTGATTGTTAAGTTCGACCCAAGTGCGGTCTTTTACTTTCTGTATCTCTCCCGAGTTGGGAAGTGTGTAAATAAGAGTGATTTAATAAAAGAGGATTTCAAATCCCTTCACGTGCAGTTATTATCCAGCCCAGCAGTTACATCAGACTTAATAAGCTTACATTTCATCAGCTCACTGTTCCAGTTCAGGACCTGAGAAGAAGAACCCTAGTACAGACTTTACCATGTTTCACAGAACACTCAGTCCTGATAAACGTTGCTGGAGGTGTGGAACTTTATTCCTCACGCAATGGTTAAAAATTTTATTGCCAGCTTGAAAACATATTGTGATATGTGTGTTCAAGGTCAGGTGAAATTGCATTCCATATTAAATTCAAAAGCATTAATTTTTTTTCCTGAGTTTTTTTTTTTTCACCCCCTGAATTCTTCTGGTAACATATTACTACTATTTTTATTGTTTCACGCTATACTTTTTTTATCATAGGCAGTGCTGTTATTTTTTTTTTCCTTTCCATTTATGTGTTGTGACTTTATGTGTCATTCACACAAATTCATAAAATTACTGTTTATAGTTTCTGTGAAAGCCATGATTTCATTTATTTTGACATGCATGAAATCATGGAAAAAATCATCAGTAAATTTTTACATTCAATTACAGTTTTGATAATGCTCTCAAGAATCTTAATATTTCACAATAAAAATTAATAAAAAGAGGATAATTATGACATTAAAACAAATTACTGTTTTTTTATGTCTATTAATTTTTAATTTTATTGTTGAGCAATGCTTCAGACTGATGGGAAGAAAATTAAATATTAAAACAAACAAAAATAAAAATGTTATTTTTTTCATTTACTTCAGGAGTGGCTTCACTAATTTCAGTTGTATTTGAATGTTTCTTAATGTTTGCATCAATTTTTCTTTGAACCTGCAATGTAGAAAGAATTTTTTCAAATAACTGCAACTATTAAAGTTTGAAACGATTATTAGTGGAGTAGGATAACATAATACAATATTTATTACATTATGCATAAAAATAAAATATGTATAATTTATTTACTTCAAAAAAATAAATATAAATATTTTTTATAAATTTGAAAGAAGCACATAAAAACTTGTCCAGCAAAGTTAATGAATTTATACTTATAAAGAGAAATACCTTCACAATGTTATCAACATTCAAAGGCAAATTCAACTGCACAGCATATTTTTTAAGCTCCAGTTCGAAGTTTTCTAATTTTTCACATTCTGGGGAGAAAATTTACATTAAGTTAAATAAAAAATTTAAATAGTTATTTATTACAAATATCTTA
>KK120339.1:160133-190330 GCA_000611955.2 Stegodyphus mimosarum
AAATTTTTCTCTTTTCTATATAAATATATAAATATATATATATATGTTTATTATTGTATTATTCGAAATAAATCTATGTTTCTATGAATATTGATTTTTTTTAGCAGCCCGCCTAAAGTTAAACCTTGTTTGTTTGGCCCGTACCTATGAGTTTGACATCCCTGGTGTAGGGGATATGTCTTCAAAAGTAAGCATCTCGTTTATATTAATTGTGTTCTTAGTGAAAAAATTTTAATCTTAAAGATTATTTGCTTTTTAACAGGATTCTTTTAGTTTTGCGACTAATATCTTTATTTTGATTGAGTATCAACTAGTGATTTGAATCTAGCAAATAATTTGATGCTTACTTGGAAGTAAGATGAAACACTCTCTCTAATTTTAGTTACTGTTAATGGATGGTAGATTAGTTTATCCCCTTGATAAGTCGATTAATCTGCTATCAATAACATTAACTGGTTTTTCAATACTTAAAAAGTTTACTTTTGATTTTGGCATTTTTACGATTTAGTTTTTTATTTAGTTTTTCCTTTACTGTGTTCAAAGCAAGGAGGACTGAAAATGCTATAAATTTTTTTAAATTCTTAAAAATATCTTTTCAATGATGTTTTTAAATTAAATTTCCATTGCTTGGAGATGTAATATGGAGAGTTTTCTTTTTATAATTTATAGTAAATATATATATATATATATATTTAATATACCTTTGAAACTATGATAAAAGCAACTGTTTTATGCATCCTATCACGCAGTCTGATCATACACACAATCACAGCAGCAATTCAAATTCATTTGGTTATGAAACATATCTACCTTCACAGAAAAGACAACATTCTCTGGATTCAAAGATTACTCTCAGCAGTGTGGTTTTTCTAGCTAGCATCTCTGCTGGATAAGTCTCAGTATTTTGTCACAGCATATGTAAAGACTTTATTAGCAGTGTTTAAATAAGTGCTTTTAAGTGAAAATGTTAACAAATTAAATTATCAAATTTAAATATCAGAATGAAGTATTATCTTAGGTACTATGTTACGGTATACCAAGCACATGGGGAGGGGACTGTTTTTTTTTTTAACTTATATCTGATATCAGTTCAATATTTAGAAAGCACATAGTATCAATACTGATTGTTAGTGACAAATAACATACTGTTAATGAAAAGTATTTATTAAAATTATTTTCTTTTCTTTTGCACATGTACATTCTGCAAACCCCAGTTTTCAGTTTTAATAAATAATTTATAAACTTCATAACTATTTAAAATTAGATTTGTGTCTAGCTTTAAAATTAATCTATAAAATACTCTTGTATGCATACTGCCTAAAAATCCAATTTAAAATATTTCTATTCAAACTTGTGATTCCTGCATTCGCTAGGATACAGCAGTTCTGCTCAGGAGCCCTTTAGTCAGAACTGCTTAGTTTAAAAATGATCATAGAAAAATTCAGCATAGTGTTTTAAATTGTTTAAACATTTACATATTTTTTTTTAAATTGGAGAGTTCCTTTTTCAGAAATAAGCATACACTATTTTATTGTTCAAAATATTTATACTTGTAATGTATGTTTTGAGTTTTATTTATCCATGATGAATAATAATGACTTCAAAGAACATAAAAAAATTTGCTGATAATACTTTGGCTTCATTTTACTACTTATGTGATGAAAAAAATATGCTGGCAAAACACAAAACATGTTCAAGGATTATTAAAAATTTGGGAGGAAGTGCAAATGGATTATACACATTTAAAACATAATATTAATTTGTTGAAAAGAATCCAAGGCAAATTCTAACACACCTAAAGTCGGTAATTGCAAAAGGTTTTAAAAATCTGTTAGTACTATAATAATTATTAAAAACTATAGTAACAGTGTTCACAATTCTTGAACAGAATTAAAATTAATTAAACAAAATGTAGTCTCGCATTTGATGAATGGACAAGTGTATGAAACAGACATTACTTAAATATAAACATTCATATAGGATAGAAAATTTGTAAAATAGAACTCACACATGTCTCAGGAAGTATGACAGCTACAAAATGTGCAGAAGTAGTTAACTCAGAATAGGCAACATGGATTATCTCTGAATGATGATTTCTGCATAACTACTGATGGCACAATGGAAATGAAAAAAGTTGGGAAGTTGATCGATACAAATCAACAATTATGCTATGCTCACGGAATTCAACTTAAAGTAATTAGTGTGCTAGATCAACAAAATCAAGAGAAGAAGAAGCAAAATACACTGGATTTAGAAACATATGATTTTAACTTTGAAGAGAGTGACAATAAATAAAATTATAATACAGTTATTGAAAGTGCCCTATTCGGATACAAAAAAGATAACAGTAAAGAGGATGAAATATTAACAAGGATTGCTTCCTATGAATAAGAAAATTTGAAAAGTTGTTAAGATATTTAACTGCTTCCCTACTAAAAATGTCATTTTACAAAAATATATATTTACTGAAATGAGGGGGGGAACTTATGTTAGATTCTAAAACATGCTGTAAAAGTTTGCTTTTAATAATGGAATGACTTTTGAAATAAAAAAAAAAACAGAATTCACTTAAATTTACAAATGAATTTTTCTGACAGTGAATTATATTGAATATTTAAAAATTGAATCAGCTCTGTTTTCAATAAAGCTTGCTGTGGAGACATTATGTCTGAAGGAGTCCAACTTATTAACTGTAAATGCAACATAAATTTCACGTTGCAATCACTTAAAGATCAGGGCCCGTCACATCTGAAGAATTATAGAGTGGATTGGAAATTCACATTGAGGAAAGACATAGTGAAACAGAAAATATTTTAATGTAATAATCATAATGGCTTTAAAAAGAAAAAGAATAATTTTAAAAAATGCTATTAAGTTCAAATTTAATTAAATTCATTGTAAATTTGTACAAAAACATTTATGAAAAGTAAACACAAGCCTATCCAGAGGAATCCGATGAAAATGATAATGATGTTAATATCGAAAAAAATTGTTTCTACTTTGTTATAACAGCCCCGAGACTGAATTCTAAATCAACAGAGATATCACCAAAATCTAGCTGTGTGCTCTTATACCTCATCACATTATCATATATTAGTTCTGGTTGCATCTTCTTATACCTCACCATATAATAATATATTAGCACCATGTTGCATTTTTGCTCTTGCCACATGTTCTTATATCATTCATTTTTGACAAGGTTTTCGAATTTGCATTGTTTATTTAAAAATATATTCATTGCCCTTTTTTTTTGTATGAATATGACATTCGCAATCTTTAATTTAGCAAGTAATGAGGTAGATGCCATATTATTTTTTTTAAGAAAAAGGTCTTTTACCTGACAACCAAGTATGAAAATTAGCCACAACATGAAACTTTATGTCAACAATAAAACTATTGGGAGGTCCAATGTCAAAAATTTGGAGGTCCAATGTCAAAAAGAGAAAAAGCAGTTCCAGAATATCTTTTATCACTGCTATTAAATTTATGTATTCTTGGGCAGAGGAGTTGACGTCCATCAAATGGTGTAACAAACAGCTTACTATCTATGAAAATTTTGCAATTGATTGGAACAATTACATGTGATAAAATAATAAGGATAAGCATTCTTAAAAATATTCGTAGGCTATGATATGTAAATCTTATTGTTATTATTATAGAAATTATATACTCCATAAAAAGATTTTTATGTGTTGTTTATTTTTACATTCAAGCTTCACGAGTTTGGCAAAATTATAGCTGATATCTTGGTGCAAACCGAAATCACCAAATATGGTTGGGGGCCACTATGCAAAGAAGTACTGAATTGTCTCTCGAGAAGAAATTACAATTAGTTACAAATAAAAAAATTCCCACAAATAATATTACAAAAGTAATAATAGATTTATTCTAAACCATCAGATAAGAGATCAAGTTGTCAGAAGGACTTTGATGTAAATAATTATATGAAGTATATTGCTCATTATTAACAGTACCATTAATTGGCATGGATGCAAAAAGAGCATTTTCAATTGCAGGTAATTTGTGCACAAAAATACATTCCATGTTTAATGACAGTTCAACAGATGCATCATGTTTTTTTAAGATCACATTTTAAAAAAAGGCAGTTAATGAACTAGTTGCTTTTATAGCAATAACAGATATTATATACTCCATGATAAGATTTTTATGTGATATTTACTATTCTTAGTAATAATACTATATGTTTTGTTCTTTTATTGAATTATAATACTGTAATGGTTAATTTTCTATATGATAATTTTTTGTTTTTAATATTATAAATTAATATTTCACTGCTGTTATTAATAATTTGATTACAGCATTTGGGTTCTATATTTTATATTTTTAAAGTTCATGCAACTTTTGTATAAACAAATAAATATGGGAAAGAAACAACTGTGTTTTTGTACCCCCCTTTTTTTAAATTCCTAATAGTGTTATTCCGCACAAAGTTTAAAAAAAAAAAAACTTTACAATGAAACCATTTAGAAAAGCTACACAGTCGATATTGGCAGGCTAGAGAGTTGATGCAGTTCACATCCAGTAACTAAATTTCTTTTCTTTCTTTCTTTTTTTTTTTTTAACGCTTAATGTAGTCATATATTATTCCATTTTCCAATTTTGACATAGTTATTGTTATTGTAATGAGCTTAATTACTGTTTTCTCTTTTTGTATTTTTTTATGCTCTAATCTCATGCATCTTTGATGCACAGGAGCCAACGATGTACAATCAAATACCTTTGCAATTTAAAAAAAAGTTTTAAAAAAATATCGAATACCAGTACAGTATTTTTAATCCAGCATTTACGAACACTAGTGAAAACTGTCAATTTCAAAGAGTTTGATTAATACACAACATTCTTAAAGATCAGGAAATGTTGTGTATAAAGTAAACACAATAGTTCTCAATCCATCCAAGCACGCTTAGCAACTTTATTAGAGCAACACCAGTATTTCTTTGTGATGCAGAAATTGTCCTCGGTTAGAGTAGATTTAAGTGTGCCCCTTGGATTATCACTAAGTTGTTGTTTCATTTATGGTAACCTGAGTAGTTGAATGCTATGGAAACCCTATTATGACGTAATTGGTTGCGTGATTGCAGCAAATTTGAATGATGAGAAAAGATTTGGAAAGGTTTGTTTGTGTGTCAGATTTTGGATATGAAGTATGTTGTTATTTTGTGGTTTACATGGTAAAATGGCTGAATGTGGTAAGATTAATTTGAAGTTTCCGTACGATTTGGAACGAAAGGGAAAAAAAGCATTAACTGGCTGGTGTGTAAATGAAAGTTTACTTAGCAGCCATTAGAAGTGTTCTGTTTGTAGGAAGGAAATGTGCATGGTGGAACATCAGAGGATACTGGCACTACAGAGGATACTTTTTACTCTTATTTTTGTGAATTTATGTGGCAACGACAGTATACAGATTCTAGTTGTGATAATTTTAAGAAGTTTTTGGATGCTGTTAAGGAATTTTGTTTGACTGAAGACACGGAAATTTCTAAAGAAGGTAAGTGGATATTTCTTTTGTATAGTGCTAAGATGAATTTCCTTTTTTATGTTATTTCAATGTTTGATTTAAAATGTAGTTTACTGAGATTATATATTTTTTATTGGCTGCTCCTTTGACTTTTTAAGTGAATATAGATCGATGTGTACATGGACAAAGTCAAGGGAGTACACAGTGCCTAGTTTGCGCAATTCTCTGATGTTTTTCTAAGTGAATATAGGTCGATGTGTACATGGATACCGAGTTTGTACACATCAACTTGCTATTTTGGATTTGTGTAACGGCAATTTTTGGCGCAAAAATTGCCACTACACAAAGCCAATTTAACAAGTCAAAGAATTGCACAAGCTTGATGTCCATATACCACCAAAAATTGCCAAGGGGCACCCGTAAACATATTTTTACCATTGCCCTCTTAATGAATGATAATATTTATCTTGGTTCTAAAAGCTGCTGAAGTATTTAGTAAAATTAGGTGCTTATATATTATTCTGTAGATCGATTAGGTTTCATGATTTAGTGCCAGTTATAGATGACCGTGCCCTTTAGAATCCTGCAGCAATGACTGGTAACTGTTGCCGAAATTTCTGCTAATGGTCAATAGGATAAATATGTAAGTACCTAAAATTATAACTTCTGAATAATTTGACTGCAGAATAATCGTAATTAAGAAATGAAACAATTAATAGTTTTATTCTGTTATTAATATGTAATCTAAAATATATTTTGACACTAAAAGGAAAAGAATTACTTTGTGAAACTTTTGTCTCAGATGGAGAATCATTGGTATCTTCTGGCTTATTCTGGGCACTAGCTAATTCTTCTGGTGGTGGAACTCCAAGTGTATTTTCAACTGTTTCAAGTACAGTGCCAATACCCTGAGCTAAGAAAAAAAGCATATGATTTATTGCAAAATCTCAAAGGGAATAAATATATATATATATATGTGTGTCTAAGATAAAAAATATGTAAATCAGATTTATAACTTTATTTAGTGAATTTTATTTGCTCTTTTTTAATTTGGTTATTTCCTCTTTATTCTAAAAATAATAATAACATCTCTGGACTGCATCATTTCTAGATTAATCTATGCCACAATGCTTGCGTAAAGCTGATGACGTAGTTATTTCGAAAATTAAACTTTTCAGAACTGAAACATTTGTACAACCAAAACCTTCCTCTTTGATGAGCTGCCATGTTAGATAAATGCTTATTTCACTTGAACTCTGCTGTTGCTTGGACGTCATTTCGTTGTGCTCTGTTTTTGTCGCAGCTGTGCTAAAAAATGTAAATGCTCTGAAAATAGGCATGATTACAGTGACAAGTGAACTGTGGCTCTATATGTGAATTTAAATAAAAATGCAATTAAAACCTGCCTTCGACTACCAAATTTCTTATTTATTGTGGATCAGCATTTCAGTATTCTATGTAATCAGTATTCTTCCTCTTTAAAATGGATCTATGTTTTATGCCTAACAACAATGCTACATCTTTTTCTCTTTTCTATCACACACATATGTGTATATATATATATATATAAAAAAAAATATATATATATATGTATATATAGAGACGAAAAGTAAGAAATTTAGAACCTATTTTATACAAAGACCCAAAGAAAGTGAAATTGAGTACCAATAAACTTCAAAATATCCTATAAATATACAAAATAAGAATTAAAGAAATGTGAGGCTCCCCTCCCCCCCAATGGCTAGGCAGAAAGTTACAAAGAACTAAAATCTTACAAACAGATGTTACAAACAATAGAACTAAGAACAAAAAGACTGAAGTCATTGCCTAAGGAACGCTCTTGCCTCCCAGTATCTCAACTCCTCCTTAAGACCACAAAGAGCCCCATGTCAAAGCAGGTGGTCCCTGTTCATTTCTTGTCCAGAATTACAAAGGGGGCAAATAGGATTGTTTGAAATGCCTATGCAGTGCAGGTGGGCAACAAAGTTATCTTCTCCTGTAAACAGATGGAAAGCCATAGCTGCATTGTGTCTTGCACTATCGGGAATAAAAGATGGGCTTATCATTCTTCAACTTCTTAAGGCTGTACAAGTTTGAAGATCTTGTAAGAATATTAGACATAAATAATTTTTTTTAAAAAACAGTTTAATCCTCGAATAAGAAATAGCTGTATTAGGATGTTGTAGTAAGCTGGCATCTCTTTTTGCAAGTAACTCAGATTGTTCATTGCCCCAAAGGCCACAATGGCCAGGCACCCGATGGAGAACGATTTGCTTTCCCTTTAAAGTGAGAGTTCTCAGGAATTCTTCAAAATGCAAAAATTTCAGGTGTTAATGGGTATTCAACAGAGCTAATTTATTGAATGGCTACATGAGAATCAGAAAAAATGATTTGCAACGGATAGCTAATAATTGCCTTAGGGCTATACACATGGCTACGACTTCACCATCAAAGGAGGTACTAATGTATCCTATGGGGGGGTAGAAAGAAAAAAGATTCAAAAACACGCCAGACCCAACCTTAAAATGACTGTCAAATTGAGAACCATCAGTAAAAATGTACAGCCATTGAATAGATGGATATCTAGCCACAATGGTCTCCAAAGCGAGATATTTCAAAACGCTTGTTGCAACACCTCTCTTTCTATGAATGGAAATGTGAAATTAAAACCTGAAACGATATATCAAAACCAGAAAAATAAATAAAGAAGAGAAATCCAATAAAATCTGATGTAACATTATCAAGAGGAGGATACATCAGACTAAATTACAATTCACTACCAGATTGCTACTTCGTCCTCTAAGTTAAGTTTTAAATTCATGTTCTCAATTTATTTCTTTATTTAAATTTTAAATTCAGTGAAAAGTCTAATTTTATACTTTTAGTTGATTTAACTTTAAAATTTCCTTGCATCGAGAAGGACTTCAAAATTTTCAGATGAATTGTTATTAATTGAAAAACTTCAGAACAGTTCATCAGCTAAATTTGAATACAGTATAACAAGGGTTTTCAAGTGGAATGGGGATTGTAACTGAATCTGATGTATCCTCCTCTTGATAGTATTACATCAGATTTGATTCAACTCCTCTTCTTTATTTATTTTTTTTGGGGTTTTGGTATATATTTTAATGTTTTAATAATTTTTAGGTTTTAATTTCCCATTTCCTTAATTCTTATTTTGTATATTCATAGGATATTTTGAAATTTATTGGCATTGAATTTCATTCTGGGTATTTGTGTAAAACAGGTTCTAAATTTCTTCACGCATGGCAACCATGTGGGCAGTTTTCTTGCCACTTGAAGTCAGAGACAAGAGCTGTTCCAGTTTCTCATAATCAGCCCCAACGTCTGAAAAGGATAACCACAAAGAAAAAGGAAAAGAAAAAAGTTACAGCTAAGAGAAGAGAAGACGGAAAAGAGAATAGATCACTGGGGTTCCAGAATTGTGACACCTGTCTCACCAAGATGATCTCCTGAAGGGGTAAGGTACCTTGGGATTGCCACATCTGTATTCACAAAAAGTGAGCCCCCGAGGGTGCATAAGCCAAAGAAATTTTTTATTGAGTTCATTTCCTCAATTTATTAGTGTGATAACAGTAATCATTAGATAATACTAAACTCTTAATAATGTGATAATTCTAAGATAGAAAGAAATAATTTATCCCGAGTACAAATAAGTCTCTGCCTTTTTTTTATCAAAAATTGGGCATTTATTGTGAAAGAACGGCATGTTATGTTGTTTTCAAAACACTATCCATCACTAGCCACTACTTTTTCCCATCTTTCTGGCAGCATATGGATACTCGGTCAGAAGAACGCTTCATCTTTCGAGGCTATCCACAAATCAACCCAATTTTTGGTGTCTTCATATGATCAAAGCTTAAATTGTGCCGAAGCCCGGCGGCTCTGAGACTTCTTAGTTTCGGGGATAAGTCATAATTCTCACCAGAATGAACCAGAGCCCTTAGAAGACTAATAAGAAGAAATTTGATCGAAAAAATTTTATTTTTAGTAATAAAATTATATTAATTGCTTATTAAATTTTGATTTATTTCTTTACATTTTATTTCAGAGTAGGTTTTCAACAGTGCTGCAACATGTGGATGAGCGTTATCACACAGGAGAATAATTTAATGATATCTGAAGTAGTGGTGGGCACATTTTGCTTTCTCCTCAATTGCGTTCGGTAGAGGGCAGCAGTAATGGTTTCGTTCAGTGTGAGCAACACATAACACATGGCATCAAGTTGATCCTACCATATACACAACATGATTTTTTTCCATGAATATTCAGCTTGGCTGTTCACGTAGAATCGCAGCTAGGCGGTCCCCATGATTTCTTCTTTCATTGGAATTGTTATTCTAGTGGATCCATTTTTCATTACCAGTGACTATACAATGAAAAAAAAAATTTGTTTATGTCTGGCAAGCAGCATTTCATGTGTAAAAAATTGGCATTTAACGTTTCCTGCCTTCAGTTCATATAGAACCCGATTTCCTGCTTTTGAATCAATTCTGATGGTTTTAATGATATGAAATTGCTTGTTGAGTCACTCTAATCTAAGTGCAAGTTCTATTTGGATTTGGCACAAATCTTCTTCTAATAATGCTCCCAATTCCATGTCTTTGTACACTTTATCCTTCTCCTCTGTTCTTTGATATCAAATTCACCATTCTTAAACTTTTGAAATCACTCATGACAGCTTCTCTCACTTAAGGCAGCCTCACCATGCACTTCTACAAACAACTGATGTGCCACAGCTGCAGATTTCTTCAAATTAAAGAAGTAATTTAGGTTAAAATAACACACCAAATAATAATTATTGGAGAAGTCAAACAACAAGAATCAGCATAATATTTGTAAATCTTTGAGTTCTTCAATTAAAGAAGAAAATCAAAAGTTTCCACAAATGACGCTCATTTGGCTCAAAACTTGACATTTTTGCACAGATAAAAGATATGATGCTGATGCAAAATCACTAATATTTCCCGGTTATTTTATTAGCAGATGTGCAACCTTACAGTATAACATTTTGCATCACACAATTTTAACAATAACTTACTTACGACACTATTTTTTGTCAAATGCCGGACACTTATTTGTACTCCCAATACAAACTACATCAGCTTATAAAAGCAATAACTCAATGTCACACAAATAACCTTGAGGCAGTCAATGTCATTACCCCTCAGGTAGTAAGAATCATTGCTCGAAATTAAAAGAACTTCACTTTGATTATTTTATTTTACTTACATTTACTATTGCTATTATTATTTATTTATTAATTTTCTCTACCCAGTCTATAAAAATAGTACCAACAGTAACCTTCATCTAGATGTCCTAAGATTTCTAATTTACATTTCATTCCATTATGAGCTCCAATATCTCATTACACAAATGTTTATTGGTACTTTTCTGTTATCAGGACTGGATTCAGAAGTGTATATACACACATGTATATGTATGTATGAGTATTTATGCATGTGTACATACACAAATACCTATTTATATACATATATACATGCATACATTTCTGGACCGGTTCTGATAACAAAAAAGTACCTATTTTTTAGATATCTTGGTGAAAATGTTATTTTTAATGGTGGTTCTTTTTCACCTAAAACACTGACACACAGCTGCTGCAACATTATTACTTTTGATTTTACTTTTTAAATTCCATACCACTTTTATTATATTTTACCAGCTATGTAGACAGGAAATGAAAAATTATCATAAGCAATTCAAAAATATCAGAATCATTTAATGTGTATCATATTATAAAACCAATCTATAAAAAAATTACATTACACTGAGATAGAAATAAAATTTATGCTTCAGAAATATATATAAAATCCTTTTCTATTACAAACAGTTTTCTATTAGAGATACATTTCTCAGTTCATACAATAATTTGAAACCTATTAAGTTGATACTAAAATTACAGTTTTAGTGGTCATAGATAAAGGTATTTGATGATTTCATTTCAGATACAGTGCAGTCTTTTTTAGAGGTGGTCATCTATGGAAGGTGGTTTCCACAGAAGGTTCAATGTATTTCGATAATTACAAAATCTGTATAATAGCTATATATTCTCTTTATGTAGTGCATATTTTTCTTATCATAAGCATTCATCTTTGAAATATCTAAATTAATTATTAAAATAAATAATACCTTAATAAAAATTTAAATTCATTAATTTCATGTAATGAAAAAATTCTCCTCTTTAATTTTAATAGGAGATAAACTAAATTTTGAGAAAAATAAATGTTAAAATTAATATAAGATGTCGATTAAAAATGTTAATCAAAATGCACTAATTCTATGATAAATTTTCAGATTTACTTACACACTTGACTTGTAAATGTTGTAACAGAAGACGCAGCAGTAGATAACAAACTAGTACCCCAGCTACTGAAACCCCAAGATGATGGCTGAAAAAATAAATATGTATTAAATATTTAAAAAATGAAGCAACACTTTTCAAATGCTACAACTATTTTCTACAGCATTAGCTTGTGTAACATCAAACTTTAAATTAATACCCCATAGGCTTTTTTATGCACTCAAGTACTTATATATTTAAACTAAGCATCAAATGTTTACATTTGACATTTTAAATTTAGTATAACTTAAATAAAATACATTTAAAATTGGTAAAATTATATACTATTAATTTTACTATTTGATTTGGCATTTTATTAAATAAAATGGCAAAAATAAAAATCTTCAATATGAATATAAAATAAAAACTAATTCACTAAGTAAACATAATGAAAAATATATCTATGATGTCTAAAAAATCAGTGTGAGAATTAACTACTTTGATTATTAACATGGTGCATCAATTTTTTAATCACTCAAAAAAGTTTTTTAAATTCTTTTATTATAGATTTACATAAATAAAAATTAACTATAGGACACATGCACATATTTCATGTTCTCTGTTTCAGGAAATTAAAATTTCAGCAATTAACAGATTACTTTACTGAATCATTCATTCAAAAATAATTAAATGGATTCATATTTCCTTATTATTATTCCTCATTTTGTAAATGATAGCAAGATTATTAATAAATTACTACTGCCAACCATCTTCAAATGGCTGGTATTCCAGATGCTAACATATTTTCTCTTTAAAAAAAAATGTTAAAAATGTTTGATTGACCGGGAAGTGAGGAAAATGCTGTATCTTTTTTTCTCAAGCAAGACACATTTCAGCTTGCATTTGAATATGCCACAGCAGTCATTAAATAATAAAATTACATATCAATGAAAGCATCTGGAGTGCAACATGAAAAGTTGCAAATGAAAGAAAAGCATACATTTTGGCAACTGGTTCAGTGGCTTTTGAATACTATTTGTAATAGTGCAGTGATTAATTTACTGTTGGGCAGATAAAATTATGTCAATTACGTGATCGGAGAAGCAACTCAAAGTTTTTTCAACTCAGAAATGCAACTGATGACTAAAACAGTTTTTTGAGAAAGGTGTATTTTCTATATCTAATCTGGCAACCAAATAAGTGACTAAGTGGACATGAAAAATTTGTGGATATAAAATGAAAATCAGTTCATACAAGGGAAAAAAAATGGTGGCAGAATTCTTCCACTGTACTGGATATTTGGTGCTTATGGCAAATTCTTTCTCACCTGGGTTCTGAAGAGAGAGACAACCACTCTCAAGAAAAGATGTTGACTATGTACAAGGAAAATCCACAATTTATTCAGACTGTTGGTAAGTACATAAAATGAAGAACTGTAAAAAGCAGGTCAGAAACATTTTATCATAAATCATAAATTTAATTTTGTTGATTCAACAACAGCTACACAAAATGTTGAAAGACTGTGGCGCCAGCTAAGTGGCAGAATAAATATTAAGAAAGCACAGTCTGTCATTATCATTAATCTTGCAGAGTTTATTTCGAATCAAGAGTTCATTTGGTTCATTTTTTTAAGCCAGTCCTTAGGTCAAGAAAATGCTTCTGATGCCAAATTTAGCACAATTCTGGAAACATGGCAGCCACAAAGTGTAGGTGAGAAGTAAACATAAACTTGGCAATAATCTTTGTACAAACTTCCTGTTTAAAAAAATAGGAGCCATAATAATAAGAAACTACCATTTAGGAAACATGCTAATAGTTATCCATGTTTATTATTTCTGGAAATTAAAATTTCAGCAATTAGCAAATTACATTATTAAACTATTCCTCATTAAAAATAATTAAATATTTTCCATAATTCCTAAATGCACAAAAGTACAACAAAGATTAGACCAATATTTAACACTTCAGCAAAACAGAAAGGTCTCAATGACTGCCTTGAAAAGGGGTAGAATCTTACTGAACTCATTCCTTCAGTTCTTCATTGATTCTGGAAGAACAGAATAGGAGTTACATCTGACATACGAAAATATTTTTTGCAAATCAGCCTTAATCATAAAGATAAGGATTTTTTGAGATTCTTTTGGTATCAAGCCAATGGCCAACTCAAATATTACAGACAGCATAGAGTTAAGTTTGGCATCTGCAGCAGTCCCGTTTTACTCGGTTCTGTTATTCAATATCATTTAGATTCCATTTTGAAAGATGCTCTCAAAGAAAAATTAAAATATTCAGCAGAAATGCTTGAAAAGTTGAAGAACAGTTTTTACATTGATAACTGCATAAGCAGTGTAAAAAATGATCAAGAATTACATTACTTCCTACGAATGGCTACAAACGTTTTAGCTGAAAGGAAACTCGAATTACGTGGAAGGGAATACACTGACACATCAGAGAATTCCTTAAACACTACTAGTGTGTTAGGAATGGAATGGGAACGGAATAGCAATACACTAAGCTTGAATATTATTAATGAATTGCCCAAAAAGGTAACAACTGCTCATAAAGTATTTGATCCTGTGAGAATATTACCTCCTATTACCCTGCTTCCTAAGCTTATGCTTCACAGTCTGTGGAAATCTGCATTGTCTAGGGATCAAGAAGTTGATTCTGTAACCAAATCAGAATTTTATAAATGGATGAATGATTAGAATTACTTGAAAGGTTTGAAAGTACTTTAGTGGTTGCATTGTGAGTTTGTAATAATATTGCTTCATTTCTTTTGCAATGCAAGTAAATTGGCATATTCAACTGCAGCTTTCATTCATGCTGAAAATGGTGAAAATTAATTTGCTGCAAGCTAAAACAAGAGTTGCTCCCACTGGGAAGAAAGTGATTTCTATTGCCCGATTAGAACTCCTGGGCGCTCTATTTGTGCTTGTTTAGCTTCGTGAATTTTAAAAGAGTTTAAAGTACAAAATGTGTTTTTGAACTGATTCTTCAACTGTACTGACCTGGATACAAACAGATGTAGCATGGGATGTGTTTGCTTATAACAGAGTTATAGAAATAAGACAACTTACTCCAAGGGATGCCTTGGAGTAAGAGGCACATCCCAGGAACAACGAACTCTGCCGATTTGTCCAGTAGAGCATGTTCTGCCCGCTATTTAGTTGCGTCCCATTGGTGGGAGCGTCTAATTGGATTCATAAAGAAAATTTTATTACGAAGAAATGTACACTGTTTTGTGTAATTTTGAAACTACACTCAATGATAGACCATTTACAGTTGTATCAGCTGATTCAGATCTCACTGCTATAACACCAGCCACATTCTTAAGAGAATTACATTTAGTGCCTTTCATAAAGCAAGAAATCAATTCAAACTTCTTTATACGTAGATTGTGGCACATTCAGAATGTTCAGGAGACTTTTAGGAAGAGATTCTGCCAAGAGTATTTAGGAAAATTTCAACAGGAAAATTGGTCAAACATTGTGATCTTAAAGTAAGTGACACTGTAGTAGTTGGAAATGATGATAAGAAGAGAATGATTTGGCCTTTGGGAAAAATCCTTGAATTATATTCAGGAGTCAATGGCATAAGCCAATGGGCAAAAATTAAAACTTAAGAGTGCTGAATTAATAAGAGCAGTACAGAATCTCTACCCATTAGAAGTATCATCTGCAGACAAAGTCGATAGTGATCCATGACACCAATTCAAGACACCTGCTAAAAGGTAATTTGCAGCGAAAGCGCCTCAACAGAGACACATACCCATTTCAAATGACAAAATCTCTCGTATTACAAGACATGGAAGGACTGCCACGAAAACCCAGAGATTAGACTTATGATTACGAATGTTACAATGTTTAATTCCTCATTTCTCATAGCAAGGTGGGAGGATGTAAGGAAAAATTATTATGAGTTCCATGAAATATGATGTCACACTGGAAATGAAAAATTACTTTTAAGACTTTCAATGATTAGCTTTTTTTGTGTTGCAACGTTATCTGTATTCCATGAATATTTTTTTTAGTTGTAGCTTTCATTTTGTTTTCAGATGTAAACATTAGTAAATTAGAATTTAAATGAAAAATTTGGACTCTTCTTTTTAGAGTATTGACATTGCAATGTTCTGGACATGCAGGAAATATATGTAATTAGAGTCTACTATATTATTTCCTTCTTTTTGTGTGTGGGGGGGGGACACTTAATGCAAAAACTTACATCTGTTATCTAAAGAAGATGCAAACCTCAGTTCCTAAAACCACAGCTCCACTTCCAGTCTTCCCACAGGGACAAAACAAAAAACAAATTTAAAGCATTGGAAACTGTTCAACATTTATTTCAGGTGAAGCCAACTGCATGTCAGTTGAGTTTTGTTTACTTTATATCATCTGCTCGTACATCTAAATGAATCACCAGAATATGAAAGTACTTCACGGATAAGCTAACTGCAGTGGACACGGAGTGCCATCTAGTGATTTAAAAAAATTCTAAAAACCGTATATGTTTGAGAATGTATATATGCAATGCCTGTCTGGAAAATCAATGAAAGCGGTGATGCACCATTGCATCATCTGGCTGTTAGCGACATTTGGGACTGATGCATGTATGACATACCCGTCTGCAAAGGGTTTTAGTTCAGCAACATTCCATTGCTAAGGGGTTAATCCTGGAAACACTCTTTTATTTATAATCAAAGAATGTGTTTCCATAGACTTTTGAGGACTGCTTTTGTTAATCATAAGATAAAGGTATTCTGTCGCTCTTAGCTCTAGTCCAGACAAAGAGATTTGCAAACAGTGTCTGACAGGAACTAGGGAAAAGTGTGCCCAACACCCCAAGGGGTCTTGGTTCTAACTACATGCGTCAAAATTTCTGTTAAACTCATTTTACTGAAGCATAACATTATAAGGTATTTCTCCCACCCTCTTTGCATGCCTTTGTGATGTAGCGGTCAGCACACTCAATGCATAACCGAGAGGTCCGTGGATCGATTCCCGGGGCGAAGGCGTTGCACATTTGTCATTCTTCTGCTTCCAAAAAAATCATAATGACTCTACAAGTGGCGCCCAAATGAAAAAAGGTAGTGGTTGATGATTCTCCATCACCGGGATTTGGCGATTGGGTCTCCTAATCACCAGTCATCTTTTAAAAGAGGGAATATATAAGGTTATTTCCCCAGCTTCTTTGCATGCCTTCGTGGTGTAGTGGTCAGCATGCTGGGCGCATATTCCACAGGTTCGTGGTTCGAGTCCCGGTGAAGGCGTTGCTCATTTTTCACATCTCCTGCTTCCAAATAACTTAATGACTCTACAACATAATTGAAAGATCAATTAATGAACTACAATCAGTTTTTATTGGCCATGAACAGTTTATTCTAGATCTGAATAATCAAACTTTCACCAATTTGCGTTTTATAAGTAGCAGAAATGAGTTTAGTAAATGGTGTATTTCTAGTGATTAGTAATATATATTCATTTTGGTTCCTGAAAATTTGAATGCAATAAGGGGCTGAGTTTATGAACCAGTGAATTTAATCAACAGTTTATACTGTATCTTCTTACATTGCATTATAGCATATAATCTTAGAGTCTAAAAATTACATATTCCAGTCATCAATTACTTTGTCTCCTACGACTGATATTTTATGAAACCTAAGGGCTTCCCACTCTAGTCTTAGCAACAAAAGAGGGATTTAAAGCACTATGACTGTGGTGCTTATCATCTTTGTTTGCAATATCTGGCACTGATGGGCTCATTAAAAGTGAAAATAAAATATATTGAAATGTGCAGTTATATTTTGAAAATTGTAACTCGGTTTGCTTCTACATAACTGTGCGAGAAAGGGTTTTCATCACTCGGTTTGCTTCTACATAACTGTGCGAGAAAGGTTTTTCATGGTGAAAATGCGCTTTAGCCCACTGCTTGGCGATGTTTTGAAAATCGTCAATTTGGCGCGTTTCTGCGAAACGTCTTTGCAATTGCAACCTTCCCGACACGCTCCGCGAAAACCTATTGTAAACAAAACATAGAATTCTAAAGCATAAATTAGTATGGAAACTGTTGCCACAAAAAGATAATAAAATAATATGCAAAACGAACATTATGATCATTAAAATATTTGTCAGGTTTAGATTAATTATTTACATTTTATGTTGTAATACTTACACATTTTATGCCGTTACATAACCTTCCCGACACGCTCCGCGAAAACGTAACCAAAATGGCATCGAAGAAAGAAGGAATTTTTTTTTTAAAAGGGCATTAAAATTACAAACGATACCATGTACACACCGTTCCGTTTTAACTTAAAAAAAAACTGAACTGTGATATTTTTACCAGTTGGACCGAAAGAGTAAAAAAAAAAAATCTGAAATGTTTCAGATTTTAAATTACGTCCAAAGGGGCGTTTATTTAACATTCTGTGTGTTACCTTTATTTGTTAAATACCATGTTCTTCGCACTTAAACCATAAAATTCAGTTCAACAGCAATATCGCAAAATAATTTTAAATTGAGCTTATCTTTAGAAATTTCGGTACACGCTCTCAAGCGCTGGAGATAAAAATGTTTTTCTGTACAACGTTGGTATTGCTGGCTTTGAAATCTTTGAGTTTGTTAATGAAAAATTCGTTAAAGTTTTAGAGAATATTGTTACGAATTTCACATTTATTTGGCTATTTATTTAGAACTGTAATTAAAATTCCTTTTTATTTTCCCGTGCAACGCACGCAGACGATTTTTGAAGAGAAAGCTACGTAAAAAAAAAAAAATAATAATAATAACATGCATACATTTATGCAGATTTTTCATTTTTTAAACTTTAATGCAGAGCGATAACATTTAGTGGCAACAATTTGAAAAGTGAATCGGGCATTCAGAGTGAATCAACGCAAAATCGCAAAACGAAAGTAATAGTCCTTCGGGACTAAATCCCTTTGGACTAAAAAAAAAAAACATCTGCAAATTGCACAATGTAGGCAACGTACACAAATGAACAAAATAAGCTGAAATAACGAAAATAAATTACAAGAAAATGCCATGTGCACAGCGTTCCTTTTAAACTTAATAAAAAACTTCAGAGAATTGCACAATGTAGGCAACGTACAAACAGTCAGACATGTTGGCGGATATACGGAGTTACCCATGTTGGCGTGTTTATTGCTCATTCAAAAACAACCGCCGCCAAGCAGTGGGCTAAAGCGCATTCCAACCGTTTTCATCACTAACTCAAATAAAAGCAAAGTATGTGGTATTCATTCACTTTATATTAATTCCAACTTAATATACATCCTGTTCAAAATGTTAATTAATGTGAAAATGTTTCTCTGGCATATGACACTAGTTTGGAATATGAATGAAGTTTGATGAGCCAAGACTGTGTGCACTACCTTTGCTTACCTCTTTTGAGACAATGCTACAACCAATTTTACACAAGAGTACACTTTCAAGACAATGCTACAACCAATTTTGTATGACAATACAAACTCTGATGTGTAATATGCACTCAGCCAAATCTCAGGCTTACGCTTACAAGCATGCATCGAAAACAACAGCTGAACAACTGGAATGTTCATCCATCTCATTAATGTGAGCATCAACATTTATTTAAATTTGGTGAAAATGCGCTTCAGCCCACTGCTTGGCGATGTTTTGAAAATCGCCAATTCGGCGCGTTTCTGCGAAACGTCTTTGCAACTGCAACCTTCCCGACAGGATCCGCGAAAACCTTATTGTAAACAAAACATAGAATTCTAAAGCATAAATTAGTATGGAAACTGTTGCCACAAAAAGATAATAAAATAATATGCAAAACGAACATTATGATCATTAAAATATTTGCCAGTTAGGTTTAAATTAATTATTTACATTTTATGTTGTAATACTTACACATTTTATGCTGTTACATAACCTTCCCGACACGCTCTGCGAAAACGTAACCAAAATGGCATCGAAGAAAGAAGGAATTTTTTTTAAAAGGGCATTAAAATTACAAACGATACCATGTACACACCGTTCCGTTTTAACTTTAAAAAAAAAATCTGCGAATTGCACAATGTAGGCAACGTACACAAATGAACAAAATAAGCTAAAATAACGAAAATAAATTACAAGAAAATGCCATGTGCACAGCATTCCTTTTAAACATAAAAAAAATCTTCAGCGAATTGCACAATGTAGGCAACGTGCACAAATGAACAAAAGCTAAAATGACGAAAATAAATTACAAGAAAATGCCATGTGCACAGCGTTCCTTTTAAACTTAAAAAAACTTCAGCGAATTGCACAATGTAGGCAATGTACAAACAGTCAGCCATGTTGGCGGATATACGGAGTTACCGATGTTGGCGCGTTTATTGCTCATTCAAAAACAATCACTGCCAAGCAGTGGGCTAAAGCGCATTCCAACCTTAAATTTTATTTAATACGATAAAAATTGCTGAATTTCTAACAGTTTTGAATGATTAAAAATTATTTCTTAATACCAATATAAAATTAAACGAATTTTAATTTTTAAAAATATAATTATACTGGTTGAAATGTATGAAAAATAAAATAAATATATTAAAAACATTGCTTTAGAAAGAAACAAGAATGAGCTGGTCCTCAGAACATTCTAATTTATAAAAGTGGTTCCCATTGAGAAATACTGTTCAACACTGTTTCCCTTTATTCATTACATGCTGGATTACAGCAGAGGAAAATGTTTTGTTACAGTTTTCAAACTATTCCTGAAAATGCCTTTCAAATCATTATCCTTGTAACCTGAACCAAACAAACATTGCTTTAATTTTTTAAACATTTTAAAACATTTCTTAATTTTTTAAACAAAGAAAAAATTCCTCTGGGATTATGTTTAGTGATTAAATTGCACAGGAGAGGATGAAGCTGTAATTTGCCTAATCATATACCAGTCTGAAAAATTTTAGCGCAATGTGCTGCGCTAAGTATAAAAGTAACACTTTGCTGTTGAATTCATTGAAATTTACCTTTATGCTGAGTCATAGTCATAACACATTTTCATTATATAGGAAGAAAAGTAATTCACCTAGTAAAATAAAGTGGTAGTCACCTTCACAACAAACATTTTTATATTTAACAAGACAGAAGGATACATACATCTGCAAACCAGAACCACACTACTAATTGATACAGAGCTATAAACGATCTCAGTTACACACATACAGTTTCTTTAAAGTTACTGCTTTAGGTATACAAAATAATGCAATTAAATAAACAGAAAGTAAGTAAGGGTTCAGAAGTCCAGTTATAGTTAAATGCCACAATATTCCCTTTAAGTACTATAGCTACTGACACATCATATGTCATGAGGATTAAATCTCACTATTCTACCAGAATGGATACTTTTCTTTAGAGGCAAAGACTTATATGATTCTACTGAGCTAGTGGTCAGGGTTGTCCAAATTGTTGAGAATGGATGGGCAATATTGCTCTTTTAAGGAATCAAATCGGAACCCTTCGTTCACTGAAGTGAATCAGTTCTTTTTAACGATTCACCGCTCACTAACAATGACCTTCATGAATATATTCAGAACAGACATGAGTCAAGAGTGGTGTGCAATAGATGGGGGAGATGAGCAGAAAGAACTGAACAAGGACTGTTGGAATCAACTCAACCACAATAGAAAAATAAGTACTACCAAACCATTACAGATATATCAAAAGATAGATATGGAATGCACGAGCTAGCTTATACACGTATAGAATTTAAATCTAATCAAATATGCTCAAAACATGTTAATATCATCAACAAAAAAAATGAATGCTATCATGAAATAAATAATTTAATAAAATATTTTCAACAGAAATCTTCTTAGATTAATTCATTTAAACTATCCTAGAGATATACCACAATTCGGCTCTAGTGTAGAATTGGGTGCCCTTTCGATTGGCGAAAAATTTCGTTCACTTTTGACGATGAAACCCCATTTCTGGTTACTATGGGTTAGGTTAGGTTACTCAATTATGGCAAAGCACACGAGGGCTATCTGCCTAAGGGGAGGGATGCCTTCGAAGAGGACTTTCTAAGGGAAACTGGCTCGTATACACGTTACACATGGGGAAAACCACGAAAACGCCCATGCAGCCAGCCCGTTCGCGGGATTCGAACCTCGGACCGAACTACCAGTGTTCAGCGTCTTTACCGCTCGGCCGCTGGTGGGCCCTTTCTGGTTACTATGAGAGTTTTAAGATGGTTTTAGCTTCTTGATTTATTTAATTAAAAATAAATCGATGTGCACATGGACAAAGTCAAGGCAATGTACAACGATAGTTTATGCAATTCTCGGATGTTTTTTTAAGTGAAAATAGGTCGATGTGTACATGGACACGGAGTTTGTGAAATTCTTAGACTTCTCGTTTTGGTTTTGCTGTAGCGGCCATCTTGAAATTGTGTCTTATTGGTGCTGATCTTGGCGTCAAAACAGAATCGCCAAAAAACAAGGGCACCCAATTGTAAACTTTTACCCACAATTCTTATAATTTGGATAAATTATACAGTATACAGATATATTTATATGGTTTATTTGTTTGTTTTCACATATCCCACTACAGTTGGCTATTGTGTAGAAATTTAAATAAATACAAAAGTAAAATATTTGTTTAAATTTTATTGAATTATAATTTCATTGTTGCATCTTTTACAAAAAAAATTTTGTAGAGGCTAATAGAACTCTACAGAAATTCGCATTTCAGTCTTTATAAGAATTTTTCCTACAGGATTGGTTATATAGCTACTTTCATTGCATATTTGAATATTATTAGACACCTTTACGTATTAGTTGGAGCTTAGAATAAGCATGAATTTATAATTTATAGAAAGCATATATGACAGCAATAAATTCTTAGAAAAACAACATATTTGTAAAAGTTTACAATTGGGTGCCCCTTGTTTTTTGGCGATTCTGTTTTGACACCAAGAACGGCGCCAATAAGACACAATTTCAAGATGGCCGCTACACAAAATCGAAACAAGAAGTCAAAAGAATTTCACAAACTCCGTGTCCATGTACACATCAACCTATTTTCACTTAAAAAAACATCAGAGAATTGCACAAACTTAGTCATTGCACATTCCCTTGACTTTGTCCATGTGCACATCGATTTATTTTCAATTAAATAAATCAAAAAGCTAGAACCATGTTAAAACTCTCATTGTAACCAGAACTAGGGTTTCATCGCCAAAACTGAACAAAATTTTTCGTCAATCGAAAGAGCACCTAATTCTCTAGTGTAGCCGCATATTTTTCTTACAGCAACTAATATTTACCTTTCCTCCACTTTGAGTGGGTGTAACAGCAAACGAGCTTTCTTCTGTCTCACTGGAAATCTGTTTTGGCAAACCATGCTTTTGCTTAAGTTTTTTCTCGAGTCGCAAAGTTACTCTCTGTTTTTCAGGCTGTGAATCGTTTGGAGCACTTTCTGCCGTATTTTCAATAGTCGACGTGGAAGAATTTTTCGCCTTTTCATCAGTAATTTCATTAAACTGTTTTGCATGCTGAGGGTCGTTGGAAACACACTTCCCAGTATTTTCAGCCGCTAGTTCGGAAAATAAGGAAGACTTGACTTGCTGGTCAGCAGAATTTTCATTAGATATCAATTCAGAAGTTTCATTTGAAACTTCGTCGTTTTTATCAATTAAGTCTGAGTTGTTAACAGATATATTAACATTAGATGAGAATTGCTCATTTAAATTTTTCTCTGCATCATTATTAGCAGAAGAGTGTGCTGCTACGTTACTTTTCTCGCTTAATTCTTGCTCTGTTTCCTCATCTGCGCTCTCGAAATCTAAATCACTATCGGTATCAGACATTTGGGGCAAATTTTAAAGAAATGCTTATTCGAAGTTCAATAATTGTCTCAATGTAAGAGAACGAAACGGATTTTTAAAGTATAATACGAGTTAATACTATGCATTTAATACCAGATCATCTCAGCACAGTTAAATAAACCACTACTATTTAACTAAGCAGAAACATATGCCGACAAAAATCGCTACGACACCGCGAAATAAAAGCATACATACATGACACATAAACGTAAACATACACACGTCATACAATTTTTTTTTGCCCCGCCTTCTTCATTTTCTTCTGATTGGCTGACAGTCTTTGTGTACACACTAGAAGCAAAATTCTAATCTACGAATGTCTAGTTTGAAAATGTTTCGGTAAATTTCTCTCCCCTGTCTATGAACAAGTCGTCTCTAAGACCAACTAACAAACAGTTTTCCAAAAATTTATTAAATACTGAAGAGAAAAATTAAAAACTAGAATTGTTTCTTTATGAGAGTACTTTTTGGTGACCTAATAATTGATTTGCTCTCGGTATACATATTGTATTTTTCCTTCAGTTACTTAAATAACATCCTGGTTACCTGGTTAAGAGCTATACCGGGCTACTGCCTAGGCAGCGATGCCGGTTCATGAAATAAAGCCCTAAGGCACATGACGTAATAGAATCCGGACGAGGGTGAATCTCGGAAGAGAAGACGGAGGCAGAAGAAAAAAGAAAAGGTGGCCTAGGACATCGCAAAAGAAGTGACAAGACCAGAACAGCGGAGAAAGCTATTCATTGACATTGAAAGAAGGCAAAAACGAGGCAAAAACTTGACTATAAACGAATAAAAGTTCAAAAGATGCTACAGAATTCCAACAATGATATTTACATAGATAAAAATACACAGGTGCAAGAAGGAGTAAAACAATGATATATAAATGCAAAAGAAGGTTAAGCAACTACCAACGAGGAGTTGTCATGAGTGCTCTTGTCAGATTCCATCTATGATTGTGTGAGCAGCTAATGGGCGAATGAATTTGTCTTCTGAAAGGACTTCATAATTGAATATCTGGGAGTAGTTCACAAAGTCACACTGCACAGCCTTGTTGAAAAATTTATCATTGGATTTTTTAATATAGTCCTGTATTGTTTCAAGCTTGAGATCTCTGTGGAGAAGTTCGTTTCTAATAAAGAAGTGGGC
This sequence comes from Stegodyphus mimosarum, assembly GCA_000611955.2. Lineage (NCBI taxonomy): Eukaryota > Metazoa > Arthropoda > Arachnida > Araneae > Eresidae > Stegodyphus > Stegodyphus mimosarum. The sequence goes on from KK120339.1 coordinate 184,937, forward strand.
ATCAGTGATAGTTCTAAGGAATTTATTCTGAACTACTTGCAGATGATAAAGTTGCTTACAGGTAGCAGTGTTCCAGGCAGGAGAAGCGTAACAAAGAATTGGCCTAATACAGGAAGTATAGATATGCCTTTTGGTACGTAAACTGAGATTAGAGTATTTTCCAATAACAGGCAAAAATCTGATCATGATGCCTAATGCTTTGTTCTTGACACTTTGAATATGATCAGACCAGGTAAGCTTACTATTAAGAATGATGCCAAGATATTTAGCTTTAGATACAATGGGAACAGGTTCTTGAAACAGAAGGAGATCTTGAAGGTTATTGAACTTTTTAGATTTATTGAGGATAAGTAATTGCGACTTGGTGGCGTTGATTTTGACTCTCCAGTTAGTGCACCAGTCTTCTACTGAATGAAGATATTGTTGCATCTTGGCGATGGCTTGCTTCGCTTGGATGGATTTAATAGCAATTGCCGTGTCGTCAGCGTAGCAGGCGAGAAGAGAATAATGATTAAGGTTTGGTTTAGGGAAGTCAGAGATGTAGAATAAATAGAGAATTGGTCCTAGGATACTTCCTTGGGGGACGCTTGATCTGATGGGCTTGATATTGGATTTTTCGTTGCCTTGAATAACATAGAAAGTACGATGCTGGAGAAATGAGTAAATAAGAAGAATCAGTTCTCGTTGGAGACCCATATTGATAAGTTTGAAAATGAGCCCCTCATGCCAGACGCGGTCAAAAGCTTTTGCTACGTCTAGCATAAGGAGCGCAACACTTTGCTTGTTATGAAAAGCAGCTCCAATAAATTCGACGATGCGTACGAGTTGTCTTGTGGTACTAAGATTCTTTCGGAAACCGAATTGCTCATCAGGAAGAAGAGGAAGATAAGGTTCCAGTCTTGTTAGAATAAGCCGCTCGTAAATTTTCCCTAAGCTCGAAAGCAGACTGATAGGTCTGTAGCCATCTGGTTTAGAAGAATCTTTTCCAGGCTTGGGCAGGAGAAAGATTTTGGCTTGTTTCCATGAAATTGGAAAGTAGTTGTGCGTAAAACAGGCATTAATAATACTGGTTAGTTTGCAAATGATGGTGTTAGGGAGGTTTCTGAGCATTTTATTAGTAATTTGATCAATACCTGGAGCTTTCTTGATGTTAAGTTTTCTGATGATGTTAGTGATTTCTATAGGAGTGGTGAGCCTGATCAGATTATTAACACTAGGGATATGCAGCCAAGAGTGCACGTAATTTTCCAAGTCTTCTTTGAAGGTTTGATTCATGGGTTCTGTATTAGGAGTAAATTGATTTTCCAAATATTCAGCAAAGATTTCAACTTTATCTTTGAGCGAGTAGGCAACTTTGTTATTTGAATAGATAGGTTTGTTGTAAATGCTAGGTCTTTTGAGATTTTGAAGGTATTTCCAAAGGGAGCCGTCATTTATATTGAGTTTTGAAATAAATTCATCTCTGGTTTCTTGTTTAAAATCTATGATGAGGCTTTTGATTCTTCTGTTAAGGGAGTTAATTTCTCTTTTAAGTTCTGGATCCCAATTCCTATGCCAAAGTTTGAGAAGCCTGTTTCGTGTACGAATAATTTCTCTGATGCTGTGAGGAAGTCTGTAGTTCTTGCTTGTAAGTTGAGTGGTGGTAGTAGCATCTCTGAAGGCTTTAAGGATGGTGTCAGTAAGGCATTGAATGGCATGATCTATATCCTGCTTAGTGGAAAGGGAAGTGAATTTAGGAGGATGCTTGACCAGGATATTATAGAAGTAAATCCAGTCAGTATTATGTCTTATAATCGGCGGGTCTTCTTTGATGACTCCTACGTCAGCAATAACAGGAACATGATCCGATGTGAGTTCTGCTTTTACTTCAAGGGATATGGGGATAGAAATGTTAGAAAGCATGATGTCCAAGATATCTGAGTATCTAAGATTTGCAGGTCGAAATGTAGCTTCAGAAGGTATATGGATATAAATAGGATGGTTGCAGATATAATTGTGCAAGATGCGACCATTGGTGTTGGTGCGTCGACAACCCCAGTCGATGTGCTTAGAGTTCAAGTCCCCAGCAATAATTACTTGTTGGTTTTCAGGAAAAAGTTCAGTGAGCATTTCGTTTGAGAGTCTATGTTTAGGAGGATTGTAAATTGCAGTGAAGTGGATGGTGTCGTTTTGAGGCAGAGTGACTGCTATTGTTACACTCTCATAGCCTGAGTATTGGTTATGCGAGACAAGGCAGGACTGTAAGGATTTCTTAACAAGAATGGCTGTACCGCCGCCACGTTGTGAAAGTCTATCTCCACGGTAGGTGTGGTAATTTGGTACATAAAGTCTATCTGCTGGTATGAGATGAGTCTCTGAAACCATGCCGATATCAATTGAATATTCAATTAAAAAGTTTGTAAATTCTTCAAGTTTGTTTTGAATGCCAGCAGCATTCCAATAACAAATTTTGAGAGGAGAGTCCATATTATTGAACTTGCTGATTGGAGTTAGAAGCATCTGACGTATTTGGATTGTCTTGTTTTCTGATGTTTTGAGCAAGGAGTTGAATGCCTGAGCTTTTTAAGAAATTTACCAGAGTGTTTAGATCATCAAAAATCTTTTTGGCCTCTGTGATGAAGCTGGGAGTAGTTCCATGTGATGTTTTAAGAGCTTCAGCAAAAGATTTGTTAATTACAAATCTGTCAGCGTAAGATTTAACATCTTCTTTCCTTTGAGGCTTGGGGAATTTTTCACAACCCCTAAATGAGGCTGTGTGTTCAAGTCCACAGTTTGCGCACTTGGCAGGTGCATTTTTATCTTTTTTACAAGTTCTGGAGTCGTGTCCTTCTCCGCATTTCACGCACTTGAAATCTTTATGACAAGCAGCTTGTGAGTGATGGAAGCCCTGGCATCTGAAGCACTGGACTGGGCCAGTGCGTCCTTTGTATGGTTCCACCTTGATGTGTAATCCGGCGATTTTTCTTTCAGTTGAAATTTCCTTGGATTTTTCTGTTTTTGGAAGAGTGATAAGAAAAAGGGGATATTTTTTAATTTCCCCTTTGTATCTTTTAGTAAGTTGAGTAACGTTTATTACAGTGTAGTTTTTGCTAATTAGATCATCTTTGATCTCATCTGTGTCAGTATCTATAGGTAAGTGGCGGATAACCACTTTGTGATTCTTTTCTTCAGGTAGTAAGAAGGAATGGTATTTAACTTCTTTTAAGTTTAAAATACGAGTCATTTTTCTATGTGTATCTATGCTGGATACTTTAATTTTGAATCCATCCTTTTGCATATAACCGGTATAGTCCGTTTTATCAGATAAATCATGTTCAAAGAATAATGATTTAAGTTTTGACCAGTTATATAATTTGTCATTAATATATATGGCTGGAGGTGCTTTACCTTTTCTAGTTTGATTTTCTTGATTCATTTCATCAGTAGAGGCTTCGTTAGGGTCAGTTGTATTAAGATCCATTTGTTCTTGGTTGAGTGAAGTAGCTGTATGTTTTGTTTGTGCAGCATTCATGGAGTAAGAGAAACCTTTTTTCCTTTTTCCTACAGTTCTGTCCCCTTTTGGGCGTTGTTCTTCTTCAGAACTATCCGTGTCTTGAATCAGTGAGATTTCTGTAGAAATTTCTGTATTCACTTTACTTGGTGAACTTTTCAATTTTTTGCGTTTAACAATTTTCCATTCATTTTCTGTAGGTAAAGAAGAATTTTCTTCTTGATTTTGTTCAATAGATGTTTCAATTTCTTTTTCAGCAGTTATTAAGGCTTCATACACTTTTTGTAATAAATCCAATTCTCGTTCTTCTTTAATCAAAAGAGATCCATCTTGCTTTTTATTTTTGAGCTCCTCGATGGTAGCCGCGAAAACTTTCAAAAGCGCGTCCATGTTTCCGTATCCAAAAGAAATCCTATCCAAAATGGAGCCTGTGCAAATCCAAAAACCTTAATGGATGGAGAACGGCGCCCCGGAACCAGACCCACACGAAGGTGTTCTGGCAGACGGATGAGCCGTTGGAACCTCGCAAGGCCCTTGACTTCCACCTGACAGCGGAAGCTTGAGGGTAACTATGTGAGGTATGAAATCCAACCAATAAAACGATCCGAGGAGCAAAATCCAACCAATAAACGATAAGCAATTAATGGCGTTAAAACTACTGAGGGCGAAAGAGCAGACGATCATCGAACAGCAGCGAACGCAGGTCACGTGACGGTACAGGTAGAATCCTCGCAGAGAGCAGCGTCGACAGACGACCTTACCTCAGCGCGTTTCCCCCTCTTAACATAATTACATCCCTTCTTTTTATAGGTAAGGGAAGTACTTCTGATATTTTATTTGTCATGAAGGAGGCCTCTTTTGCTGCTATTATCATTACAGCTTAGAGACTTCCAGAAACCGTTTGCCACTGTAATAAAATTAATATTAATTGTTGAATATGTAAACAACAACAAGCTAATGAGTTGTATTATTACTCATCATTAAACATAACTTATGTATTCCTAGAGATAAGTTATGTTTAATGAGTTTTTGACCTTGATCTGCAGGAAATAAACAACTCAGCCCTAAGAAACTAGTTTGTTTGTAAATTGAGGAGAGCGTTGTATGTATATCGTTTAATGAGAAATTGTATTAAGTATGTATTTATAATTTTAATTTTTAACAAATTTATGGTGTTTAACAAGTTAAAAATCTCTTCTTGAAATGTGTAATTTTCTTTATAGTATCAGTATATATATTTATATGTCTTACCTGGATTGCTTTCTGCATTTGTGAGAAAGAAAAATAACTTTGACGAATTGCATATATATTTATTTTAAGAATGTATGAAGAATTGTATTTTAAACTTCAGTCCATAATGATAAATCCTAATTTCAATCTTAGTAGTTAAATTAACTTTAAAAAAAATAATTTATAATTTTAATTTTGTGGGGATCAAATTTCTTTTACAGTGAAGTTCGTTGAATAAAGTCTAAAGTATTATTAATAATTGAAGAACAAACTTGTTTTAACAATTTTACTTCCTAGAAAACAGGATTGAAACAAATGATAAGTAACATTTTGAAACCGAAATTAAGGAAACATAGAAATAGGTAACAATAAAGGAAGAAATTTTCCTATAGCGAAATATCGGGTCACGAATTTCATTCTTGAAGACTGTTCATCAATCAAGATATTCGTAAGTCAAATTAATTTTTCCCACATGAGTTAATGTAAAATGGATTAATTCATTTCTGGACTACAGATGATTGTTTATTTACACTTTACAGTAGTACTTTGCATACCAGTTGATAACCCCAAAACCAATCAAAATCATTAAATATTAGACAAAAGAGAGGAACGCAGTGTAAAATAGATTAAAACTTAATTTAATTTTTCTTTATATGTGTGAAAGACTGAAGACA
>KK120339.1:190342-203238 GCA_000611955.2 Stegodyphus mimosarum
ACAGCATAAGGGGAAAATGATGTTATTTTTAAAAAAATGGGTAAAAGTTTACAATTGGGTGCCCCTTGTTTTTTGGTGATTCTGTTTTAACGCCAAGGTCTGCCGGCGCCAATAAGACACAATTTCAAGATGGCCGCTACACAAAACCAAAACAAGAAGTCAGAGAATTTCACGAACTCCGTGTCCATGTACAGTCCTATTTTTACTTAAAAAAACATCAGAGAATTGCGCAAACTAGTCATTGCACATTGCCTTGACTTTGTCCATGTGCACATCAATTTATTTTCAACTAAATATATCAAGAAGCTAAAACCATGTTAAAACTCTCATGGTAACCAGAAATGGGGTTTCATTGCCAAAGCTGAACAAAATTTTTCACAAATTGAAAGGGTACCCAATTGTACACTAGAGCCAAAAAAATTTTATTGTGTGGATGAGGTAACCTCTTTCATAAGAATATAAAGTAAGCGGCATCTTCTTTCATTTTTTTGGTGAAAATGCGCTTTAGCCCACAGCTTGGCGATGTTTTGAAAATCGCCAATTCAGCGCGTTTCTGTGAAACGTCTTCGCAGTTGCAACCTTCCCGACACGATCCGTGAAAACCTATTGTAAACAAAACATAGAATTCTAAAGCATAAATTAGTATGGAAACTGTTGCCACAAAAAGATAATAAAATAATATGCAAAACGAACATTATGATCATTAAAATATTTGTCAGTTAGGTTTAAATTAATTATTTACATTTTATGTTGTAATACTTACACATTTTATGCCGTTACATAACCTTCCCGACACGCTCCGCGAAAACGTAACCAAAATGGCATCGAAATTACAAACGATACCATGTACACACCGTTCCGTTTTAACTTTAAAAAAAATCTGCCAATTGCACAATGTAGGCAACGTACGCAAATGAACAAAATAAGCTAAAATAACGAAAATAAATTACAAGAAAATGCCATGTGCATAGCGTTCCTTTTAAACTTAAAAAAACTTCAGCGAATTGCACAATCTAGACAACGTACACATGTTATACGGAGTTACCCATGTTGGCACGTTTATTGCTCATTAAAAAGCAATCGCCGCCAAGCAGTGGACTAAAGCGCATTCCAACCATCTTTTTTTTGTTTGTAAGTGCCATTCAATTCTGTGAGACTGACTGGGCGGGCCACTTAAATTTTTTTCAGTGTGATTTCTTATTACTTAGATTTTAAAATGTATCTAAATTAAGACATAACATTGTTGTCAAAAGTGCTTATACTGTAGCTTGCTACTTCTTTACCCTAGTGATGTTATTGCATGAAAACTTTGGACCATTTTTCAGAAATTTTGCAAATTACAGAACTAGGATAATCTTTCTTTCTTCCTCTTCTGAAGACATTTCTTTAATGGTTGTCGTTTTATTGCTGCTTCTGAAGTGGTTGTAATTGGTTAGCTGATTTTTATGTTTTTCTAGTAACTTCAGGTCTTTGTTGGTTGCTTCCTAGTCCATGATTTTTCCTAGCAACACACTACCCTTAGATAATAGAGTAAGTGTCCGAGTGCTGAAACTGTCTGCCTGCAACCCAGTCTGGCTATAATTTCTCCAGGTCAAATTCATGATCCATTTAATTTGCTTGCTGTCAGGTTTAGCTAATAACAGTTAAATAATGGAAAATAATAGAATGATATTTTGGAAAGTGCATGAGTGTAAAGTTGGAAAGTGCATGAGTGGAGATATAAATTATATGTCAAAGTTTACCTTAAATCATGACTGAAAATCATTTGTTGCGGTCTCCAAATACCGTTTGTCATCCGAGGCATTATTAAATGAGATGTTTGTGATATGAAGTTCTGCTGTATGTGCTTCATAGTGTTGTGTCCAAAATAAATTCTATAAAATAAAATAGAGGTTTAGTAATCACCTTACATGTTAAATAAGCATATTACATTACATTAAAAAAGAGTTATTTGCATGTTACATTATGTTACATTTTATGCTTCATTTCTGTTAAAGCTATACTGCTTGACACTTTTCGGGAAAAGGGGCATACTTTCTGGGTACCCAACATCACCTGTTTAGTTTAATTTATTTCATGGGGATAAATTTTCATAAAAATTGAAAAAAAAAAGAAAGAAAAGAACTTGTAATAAGAGTAACACATCATATAATATAATATAGAACAAAGTATGAGAGCCAGAATCAGCAGGACTTTGGCAAATCCAGATTTTAGATCATCAGTTTTATCTAGTAAAATAATTTGTAGACAGGACAGTATTACAGCTTCACTTCTCGTTCAAGTCAGATAAAATGCTAATCCTCTCACACCTACTCATAAGCCAAAAGTGTGATCCTTGCTCACATGAGTATGTCAATCAATTCATTGGCATTGACCACTGCACCATCCCCTAGCCCAGGGATGGGCAAACTACGGCCCGCGGGCCAAATCCGGTCCGTCGGAAGACTGTATCCGGCCCGCGGATAGAATCTTAATTTGCCGGTCCGAGGCAAATTAAAAGAAATATATATTTAAATATTATATCTCCATCTCCTTTTCTACTTTGTTTAAATATTACTTTTTTTCTTCCTTTTGTTCAAAGGACTGATGATCTTTTTACTGTCTCTATTTTTGTTTTACAAAACATAAATCGACGGAAATAGCAAGCACAAACAGCTTTCAATCGGTAAAGTGTTAAACACAGAAGTACTTTGGTAGTTATGCTGTAGATTGGCGCCAAGAATCGTTATCTGTTTTTCGGGGAGAAGACGTATGCCAATCCAATATAAGGGAATCAGACCTCACATTTGGCAGACTGCGCATTTTAAGCTCCAGCCAGCAGTCTTTTCTTTTGTCGCGAGTTCTAGTATTATTGATTGCATATGGAAAGATGCGGACATATAGCATCATTGTGAATAGTGGTGAAATTGTTAAAAGTATAGCGTAGCTAGTGCTTCTTTGGGTTATTCGTAAAATATTTCAACCTCAAAATGTCTACTAAAAATCGTAAAGTTGATTCAGAATGCCATGCTTTTAATGATGAATGGACCTAGAAATATTTTTTACAGTTGTAAAAGATAAACCAGTGTGTCTCATCTGCAATGAAGCTGTAGCAGTCTTCAAAGAATATAACATCATTATCGAAAGTGAGTTTCCCAAATTTGTTTGCTTCATCTTATATGTGTGAACAAGTGTGTTCAACAATGAACCTTAGAAAGAATTATTTAAGAAGGAGAGTGACAGATGAGCAGTTAGCCTCGTTCCTTAGAATCAGTACATCTCACTTCGAACCTCAATATAAGAAACTTTTAAAAATGAAAGCGCAATTTCATTCTTCTCATTAACATATTTAAATTGTAATACTTGTATATGTTTTTAAAATTTTAGAAAAATTTACCTTGGCCCGCGGAACATTTTTTTTGCGATTTTTGGCCCGCGAACGAAAACGTTTGTCCATCCCTGCCATAGCCATAGCCAGCAGGTATTTGAAGGTGATATGCTAGGAATCTCGGTTAGTGGGAAGAAAAATTACATTTAGGGTGCACCTCTTCTTTTATTATGTTCTTCATTCCTAGAATTTATAATAGGAAGGAAAATTTATCTTATTTTATTTATTTATATATTTATTTATTGGATTGGTGATCTGAATGTTAGATGATTCCAGATATTGGATTATATATAATGATGTGCATGATGCCAAATTTGTGCAATTTTCTGATTTTTTTTGTACCATTTGATCTTATATGTTTTTTCCTCCTATTCTTTGGAGTGCAATGTTTATTAATTATTTTTTATTTCAGCTTTGCATATTTTATTTAACCATTTAAGAAGCAATAAATATAATTATTTTATTTATTTTCATGGTTCTTTTTTAAAGAGGGTTTCAGGAGAGAAACCAGCAGAAATTGAGAGGGGGAAAATAACCAACAGAAATTTAGTAAAAAGGGAATAGAATGGGGAGGGGAGGAAGAATAAAACAAAGTTTTGCAAAGAAAAGTCTGGTATCGAGCCAAAGGTATGAGGAAAGAAGCTCTAATGCATAGACAAGTACTCATTTTAGGAATGCTGTTCGTATCAATGCTGGAATTTGGAGCTCTAAGTATTGTATGATGAACATGCTCTTTTTTTGTTCTTCAGATAAAAGTATTGCTGATATTCATCCTTTCAATGAATAGTTATAAAAAGAGTCCTCTTAATTTAACTAATTCATGTCTATAAAAATAATTAATATGTATTGCAGGAAAAGTGTCCGAACATGAAAAATAGAATTTTAATGTTTAATATTTGTATTTCTTTTTTAAAAAATAAATTAATTTCCATTGCATCAGTTTTCAGGTAAATTATCATTCTTTTCCATTATATCAGTTTTTAAGCAACTTGTGTTTCTTTTGCAGATATTTTTGTAAAGTCTGAAAGCAGTTAAACGTTGGAAAATTAGAAAAGTGAGAAACAGTTGAGAAATAATGGCATCCTCCAGTGTAAGTTGTTTTCAAATGTATTTTAATTAAAACATAAAACATTTGACTCTCAGAGAGAATATCATGTGTTATAAATAAGTGACAGCATGCTGAAGTTAAATACTTTTCTATACCAAATCTCCAGTATATCTCTTTTTTTTTTCCCCCCATCAAATTTTGATATTTTTGTATGCTTTTAAATTTTTCGTATATAGTGGTTTTATTTTCATAATGTTCTGTAAAGATATTTGATTAATTGCTCAAATTAACATATTATGAAATAAATAATTTATCACACATTGCTAAATTGTCTGCTAGATTTTAGTCTGTTTTTTCTTTACAGTGATGTACGCTTGAATTTTTATTATTTATTCTTATTCAAAATAAAGAACCATTTTCTGTCTCTAGTTTCCATTTTACGAAAGTAATGTTTAAAAAAAATGTAATTTTTTTAATTTCACAATTGCAGTTAAGTCCCTGATTAAGCTGGAAGTGATTAAGTGATCCTTGTCTCAAAACAACATTTAAGTTTTTTTTATTGCACAGTGTTGAAAAATTTATAACCACAGACCATCAGAATAAAGTAAAATTTCTGTGGGAAATACAAAAAGGAAGAAAAAATTCATGGGATAGCAGCAGTAATAGATAGTCTCACATTATTTGGGAATTGTTTTTAGCCACAACAGTATGCAACTTAATTGTAAATAATTTAGAATATATAAATGTTAAATTAGCTGTCAAAAATAAATTGCTAAATCATAATAATTAATTAAGAGTGCGCCCACTAATATTCCACTCCTACAGACTACTGTCAGAATACAATAGTAGTATAAACATCAACAGAGTTCTTCCTGGTTTAACTTAAAATTAGGTTTAACTTCAAATAGCAAACTTCAATTCCTTAGGATGTTAAACATTTATTGTATCCAAACTTATTTAATAAAATTTCATTCATGCTTACTAGCTGCTTAAATGAAGCTTAGCTTAGATGAAAAAATAGATAAGTAAATTTTTATATATTTGAATAACTAAGATTGGCAAAAATCTCATTATTAAAGAAATTATTTTTAACAGTCATTAAAATGTATTTAGATTATTCATTATCAATAACAAATTGTGTAATTTTGTTACATTCAAAAGATTATACGAGTTGTTTCATTTCTAAAGTTGCTATAGTAATTTCTGCAAAAAGAACATCATGAAAACCTTTAAGCTAAGGTGACCAGGTTTTAACATTGTTAAAGTGGGACACCATTGACCGGGGAAGGGGGCTCTTGGTTAAAAATTTAGTCAATATGGAGTAACAAAAATGTTCATAGAATGCAAAAGTAATATTGTAATATATATTTTTTAAAATTTCAACATCAGTACAATTTGCAAATATATAACATACACTCTACATAACATTGAAAAAGTTATGTAGAGTGTTATTTTATTTGTCAGGACTGAGTGTTCTGTGCATACTTTTGGTGAACCTATTCGTAACTGTAACAAAGTCCTGATCTCGAACAGGGAGCTGAATGCAGCTATGTTCTGTGGTTAAATAGTAGAATAACTGCATGCAAGGAGGGTTTTAAAATTACCCTTTTATTAAACTAATATTTACAGCCACTTCCCAACTCGGAAGGGATAACAGAAAATACACTTGGGTCTAAACTGAACAATCAAATAATTTAAAATGAAGTTAAATAAAAAACTAAGAAGTCGTTGCTCTCAGAGCTATAAACGCGAGGTTGGCCTCTATGCTAAACGATCAATGGTGCGTAGCAAGATTTAGCTAGTACTAACACACTTAGATTACTTCAATAAGTAATAGTGTAACAGTGCTAAGGGTTAGAACTTAAATACTAGCTAGTCAGGTGGACGTCGAACAGAGCCACAGTGATCTGAGACTAAAAGCTCTCTCACATCGAAAAATTCCTTGCTAACCTTTTAAATACAAAACTTGGCTCCACTTCAAATTAGCATAAAGCTGAAATGCGCACTCATTCTAACAGGAAGTTGAAATAAGAACTTACAGGAAAGAGAAAATTAACATAAAACTTTGTTAGTTTAAACTAAAACCTTACATATTCTTTGGCATATTTCTCATTTCAGTGAATTTCTTATAGTAGACTGCTGTCAATGTTTAAAAGGTCATGAAATTTTTCACAAGAATTTATTAAATTATCTTTCACACATAAAATGGTTTTCAAAGTCTGAACACTTAATTGTAATTTTTCTGATGTTTACACTTTATTTCACATAGGAAAAAAAGCGTTCAGTTGCAGCATTCGTTCCTGGTAAGGACAGTGCCTATTCCACAGTTTTTAGCACATTTTTATATCGAACATGGTTTGTTTCAAAATGATGAAATATTTCAACCATTTGTTCTCTATTGTGATTTTTGCTGATGCCCAGGATTTAATCTTTTCCTCATCAATACTTTTTAATAATGGTACCTCGTTAAAAAGATCGTTTTTGGAAATATTACTATATGCAAATTTTGAGTAATATAATCAAATGATTTGTGCACATCATTCCAATTAAGTTCTTGTTTTATGTAACCCAATGAAAATAATATCTGTTTTATTACTGTTTAATTTATAAATATTACTATTTATTCCTGTTCTCGCTTTTCCTTCAAAATTTGCATTTTATGTTTTAATTTTTTTTCCCCTCAAAATATTAATAATGGAACTGAAAATTATTTCAAAAGTTTTGCTGGGCCAAGAAACAAAATGTAAAATTCTAATTTTTATTCCAATTTCTGAATCAAAAAAGTCTAATAATGGTTGGAAATAGCTTTATATCCTTATGATTAGATGCATCAGAGTATATGGATATAAAATTAATTCTATCTAGACTTTTGCTTAATTTTGAAAATGCATATGGGGAAAGCACAGTACACACGATTGCTCCAGATTTTGTTCCAGCATAGGCAAAATTTTTGTTGAATACCTTTTGGAGAACTTGTGATGACAACCTGTTTTATAGGTCTGAAGGAATGATTGTGATTAATAGCATGAAAAGACATAAGTCATTCTGCTAATACTAATTTCTTTTCTTCATCTCCTTAAGTTGTTTACCAAAAAAATGCCTGTATTTTGGAGAAAGACGCAGCAGTATTTAAGTATCTCTTATGTTTCTGTGTCTCTAAGTGCTTTGAAAAATCATTCTTCCCGCCGTGTGAAATAGAAAATTCAGCATTACATTTCTCACATTTTACCATGTAATCACTTTTGGTTTTTTTAATAAAAGGAAATTCACTTCGTAGATCATAGTTGAATTTGCATCCTCTTTTCTTACTCATTATGTTAAAAATCTAAAAAAAAAAATAATATTACACAAATTATTACATGCATATTGCTTAAAAACACGGTAAATAGGTACGTAATTATGTGAACATATTTTATTTTTAGTTTATACTTCAAATTAATTTGATTGTTGTAAAGTAACTATATTTTTTTAATTATTTTAATTTTATATTTCTTTCTAAATAATAACAATGCTAACTTGTATTTTTCCTCTGAATTTACCATAACGTAAGTCGTAAGTGTCATTTTTTAGGTCACTTTTCATGCTAGAATTTTTGCCACGACTATAAAATATCAAGATATATACTATATAAAATTCAAGAAAATTGATTATTCATGAAATAAATAAATAAATAAATTATCTGAGTAGCTGATTCATTGACATCACTTTATTAACTATCACTAGCGTGCAGTATGATGTGTGTTGTCTGAGAGACAGTTACAAAATGTTTTTATCGTTGCCAATGCCAAAAAATGCCATTGTTCATTAAGTCCAAATAATGATTGTCAAATTCTAACAACTGATCAACAATGCGAACTTTGATAATCAGTTCTCATTAATTATTTATTATTATTAAAGTTTAACATTTTATGAAATTTTTTTAAAAAATATAAAATTAATTTCTTTCCGAAATACCCACATGGCCACCGAAAACCATCTGGTCATCTTGCTTTAAGCAGCTTAACCTTTTGACGACAGGGCGCCTTTGTCTAAGACGCGCGCTCAGGACGAAGCGGAAGTGAAAGGAATTATGCTATAGGACGGGGGTTTTGCTCCACTAGGCCTAAGTTTAGAAAAAAAATCGTGGATAATTAAGTTTAAGTCCTACCACCGTAATTTTTGGTAGTATTTTAGATTATTACGTAATCTGTCTTATAGCATTAAAACTAGACTTTAATAATGTTTTTCCTTCAATTTATAAGAAAATATATAAAAAAAAAGTTTCCTTACCTTGAGAAATAATTTTTGAAATTGCTATTGCAATTATTCCAAAATTTTAATTGACAAAACACATTAATATACTTTCACATTAATAAAAAATATACGACAAAGGCTATTTAAAAAAAGAAATAATAAAATTTAAAATGAAGACTGAGTGTGGAAAATCTCGAAGCAGGGAGAAACGCAAAGTCTTACGTTGCATGATTTGCAAGCGTAAAATGTTTGTTAAGTTTTTCTTTCTTTCAGCACAGTTTGTGAACAAACAATGCAGTTTCTGCGGCTTTTTCCTCCCTTTTTGTTCAGATTAAGTGTAGGAAAATGCCTACCAGATAATCGGATAGCCTTTGGTACAGATCTTACTGTAAACTGCTTTTCGTCTCTATAATTTTCATAGTTCTCTAAAATTTGCTCTATTAATTTCATCTTAAATTGGAGAAGTGGCGTTTTAGTGCCGTGTTTTTTGTCATACAGAATGTGGGAATTCAATATGGTTATATCCATAAGCCCAAAGAATAATTTTTTGTACCATTTCACCGATTTTCTAAAACTTGAATGGTGTGTCATAACTCCGTCTCCTATGTCTACACCACCCATGTTTTTGTTATAATCAATAATACACCTAGGTTTTAAAATGTCTTCTCCAGTAACTCTATCTTTTCTGCCAGATTTAGCCATTTCTTCCACACATAACCGGATACTGATTCGCATAATTTATATATTTTTATGCCGTAGCGCGATCTTTTCGATGGAACATATTGACGAAAGCCAAGGCGTCCTTTCCAAGCAAAACGTGATTCATCAATACAAATATTTTTCTCGGGCATGTAGGTTCTTTTAAACTTATTTTTCAGGTTTTCAACAATTAATCCGAGTTTTTCCAACTTTTTAGCATCCTTGTTTGAGGTGAAATGCAAAAATTTTAAACTGTTGAGAAAAACATCTCTAGGCATAACTTTGTTGAAAAACGAAGTAGCAAATATCTCATTTGTAGTAAAATACATTTTCAAATTAGGCTTCTTGATAATGCCCATCAGTATTATCATTGCAAAAAACACTTTTATGTTTTCAATACTTAGATTTGAAAATCTGGCTGATTTAGAAGTTGATGGGATACTTCTTTGAGCGCTTTCTGCAAAACTGTTTGTTTCTTCAACAATCAAATTTAAAAGATCATTATCAAAGAAAATATTGAAGAAATCAATTTCTTTTTCTGCATGATCTACAGAATTTGTTCCCGGTATTCCAGTAAATGTATGAGGATGCAATTCCTCAAGCTCTCGAGTCCAAGATGAAGTATCTTCAGTCGAACTTTTACGGGATGTGGAAGGCAGGCATTCAGCCAGCTCAGTCTCTGACAATAAGTCTGTGTCAGAATCGTTAGAAATATCACTTTCTAACTCTTTAGTAAATGAATTATCACTTTCATCCATATCGCTAGTTGGTTCATTTACTATACGAGTATATTCATCCTCTGATAAATAAAGCTTCCTCGCCATAATAATCTAGAGTCAAGGCTTTCCGAAATAACAAGAGAAGTGAGCAAAATATATCCGAAAGCAATACAAACTGTAACAAAACTGATGCTGAAACCCTAAAAAACCCCACATAGTAGCGAAAGCAAACAAAAAAAAAGTGTTTGGAGAACTATCAGAAGCGAGAATGCTTATATCATGTGGAAAGTTAAAGAGCCGAGCTGCATTTGTTTACATTAAGATTTCCCCCTCCCCAGGCACAGCTGACAAGCAAAATACAAAAACAGCCAGAATATAAACAATCTGAAGGTCAGAATACTAAACCTACGTTCAGTTTAAATGTAATGGACACAGAGTGCCATCTAGTGGCTATTAAAAATTGTTTCAGCTTAAAATGCATATCTGCACTGCCCGTTCACTAGGCTAGTTTTCCAGGAGTGCATGGGTGAACCGCCCGGGCCTCACGTGTCCGTACAAAATGCATATATGATTCGCCCGTCGCGAAGAGGTTAATAGATATTACATTACTGCATTAATGTGTAGAATTGGGAAATTTTAAAAACAGAATATAATTTTGCAACAGTTTAACTCCCTCTTTCCAAATATATTAATTTATTTCTTTAATTTCAAATTTCTCATTTTTTGTAAGATGTAGTATCTTTAAGTTGGTAAAACTATACAAAATAGTTAATGAAATAGGTTTCTTATGTAAATATCACTACTGATGATATTAGAAATGCTAATTATTTCAATACAAATCTTAAAACTGTCAAGTGATGTTTTATCTAGTTATAAAAGTATAAGTAAGATATGTGTTGAGTTTGAAACTGCAGCCGAAGCGGTCAAAACACGGTGGCATCTGAGAGACATTACCGCACAGCCAGTAAGATATATATACACTCACGTTTGTGAAAATTGCAACACCAAGAAGGAATCGTCATAATTGAATGCAATTTAATACACAGTTGAGTGGTAGTGGTACAAATAAATGATTAAATGTTCAAAGCAAACAAACAAGAACAAGAGATCAGAATCAGTATTTTGTGTGGCCACCACGCGCCGCAATAAGTGCTGCTACACGACGTGGCATGGAGTCAAACAAAGTTTGAATGTCTGACTGAGGAAGAGCATTCCATATCGTTTGTACGCGTACCCAAAGTTCGTCTGCAGACGCAACAGGACGAGGATCACGAGCAAGACGCCGACCAATGACATCCCACACATGTTCAATTGGTGACATATCCGGGGAATATGCAGGCCAAGGAAGAAGCTGTACCTGCTGCGCTGCAAAGAAGGATTTAACAATCCGAGCAGTATGAGGGCGGGCATTGTCCTGTTGAAATACAGCGCCTGGCAAGCTTTGAAGGAAGGGAACAGCTTCGGGCTGTAGAACTTCACGGATATACCGGTTGCTGTTCAGATTGCCCACAATTCGTAGCAATTGAGATCGTCTATGATATGCTATGGCGCCCCAGACCATAACTCCGGGTGTTCGTCCACTGTGGCGTTCGATAATGCACTCCGGAAGGTGGCGTTCACCGGCATAGCGTCTGACACGAATGCGGCCATCATGGTACCACAAATTAAAGCGGGATTCGTCAGAAAACACGACATGCTGCCAATCAGCACGCCAGTCTCTATGCTGATTGGCCCATTGTAGCCGCAGGCGGCGATGGTCGTGCGTTAGGGGGATCCTGTATAAAGGAGTCCGTGCGCGCAGTCCACACTGCAGCAGACGTCTACGAATTGATGAAGCACACAATGAAACACCTGTAGCTATTGACCACAGTGCTGCCAATTGTCTAGAGGAAGCTGTACGGTCCGTCCGCGCCATGCGGACCAGGTGTCTATCATCGCGAGCTGACGTCACATTTCGGGGTCCACTCCCGGATTTCCGAGTTGTCCGACACTCGTCCGTCCACTGCTTCCAAACGCGCATCACTGTGCTGCTGTTACGCTGCACACGAGAGGCTACTGCACGATACGACAATCCAGCTTCACGAAGGCCGATGATTCTCCCTCGTTCAAACTCTGCAAGTTGTTCAAATCTCGCTCTCTTTCGTCGACGAGGCATAAGTACAGATTGAGTTAACGTTTACCACTAGCAGATAACCACCGATAACCATACACGCCTCGCTACAGCCGTCTATTTATTCGGATCCATCAGCCGTTCAGAGGGCGCTGCTCAGCATACGCATGCGCTACGGATTTGCAATTCTAATCATTTGCATATCATGCGCTACTTTGCATTTCCTGAAAATTTCAGCTCACTCGCGTAAGTCCTTCATGGTGTTGCAATTTTCACAAGCGTGAGTGTATAAAGGTTATGTGGTGTTATATATTTAATTTGAAATGTCAGCAATGCACATCACTTAATAGTGTGTGTAGTAATTAAGGCAGAGGTTCTAAACCTGGGGGGAGGTAAGGTTTCTTAGTTTCTGAGGGGAATTCAGCTGTTAAGTATTTAGTTTTATGCATATATATAAAAAATTACTTTTATTCAAGTTTATATATTTACCAATATAACAGCATCAAATTTAAATAATAATAATAATAATAAAATGCTAGAATAAATTTGCAAAAACAAATCTAAAATTAGTATTAATTTTGTTCATCAGCAAGGTGTTATTATCCAGCTCATTTTCTTTGGTCTATTTTAATGTAATGAATTGATTTTTGTGTGCTTTACTCACTCTTTATTTGCTTGTTTACGTAGAGAGCAGATGATTACCGAAGGAAGTGGGATAGA
>KK120339.1:203280-223843 GCA_000611955.2 Stegodyphus mimosarum
TTAGATTTAGATTGGAAAACTGAAAAACAGCCTCCAGTTCGTCGTGAATTTCTCAAGCCAAGAGATTATCGGGTAAAGTTGCAGAATTTCTGTTTATTATTGTAAATGAAATAATTTTATTAAGAAATATTAAAGTAGGAAAACCAACTTTATATTTTTTTAGGGGGGGGGGAGAGTTGCACATACGCAGATGCTCCCCACTTTACATTCATCCCATAAATTTGTTCAGAAAATTTTACTTGATTTGCTATGCATATTTCTTACTGATATTTGTGACATAAGAGCTGTAAATACTATCTATCAAATAAACAATTAAAGATACTAAATAAATTATGCATTTTAAATTTTAAATACATTTCATTATAAATAAATAAAGACTTACTACTTAGTAGACAGTACATATCTTGGATTTTTGTCTTTGAGGCATATGTGAATGGGTCGAGGATGAGGCTAATGAATGTTTGATTCACCCTCTGAAGGCTCCTCCACATTTAAAAGGAACATTTTTTATTAGGAGCCTGAATGAGAGATGGAAGCAGTTGGCCAACAACAAATTTTTTCAAAAAATACTTCCCTGAACAAGTTGCCTTTTACTTTTATTGTAAATAAGATTATAGCATTGTAGGACTTCGTGCGCAACTTTTTATTTTCTTTTTGATTCGCGAATAAATTTCGCTTTTTGAGAACAGGTTTGTTTGTATCTGCGAAAGTTCAGAGAGTGGTAAACGTCTGTGTCTCTCTCTGTATACACCAACGCGCTTACATGAATATAATTAAGGAAATGTAAGACTCTCTGAAATTAGGAAATATTAATACTTAAGAGGATTATGTTAAAACTATTAAAAACTTGTAATAAACTTATTTAAAATTTGTAATGATATATATAATATATATATATATATATATATGTTTATTTGCATTGAGAAAAACAAAAATTATATCAAACCAAATATAGCTCAGAAATATATTGCATCTTTTCATTAGTATGTACATTTTTTATGTGTAATAAGTTGTGAAATATGATGTGGAATTTTAAATTCCTCTTTCAAAACCCCAAGAAAGTATTTAAGCAGGGAAAATATAATACACTCTGAAAGAATCATTGTTATGCTTCTATTGCTATGCTTGTTATTACACTTCTTTTTAATAATCATTAACTTTGAAGTTTGTTTTAAAACAAAGGAATTTGTTTTTACAAAGGAAATTTAAAACAAAGGAAATTTAAAATTTCGAGTGAATATTTGCATTTTGTAATTGCCTCCATTTTGGAATTGGAATTACGCTTTAGCATTGCTAGCAGAATTTGAGGTACAGTCTTGTTTGGATAATTAATTTTTTGTAATTATAGTACTTTCTAGCAGAGAAATTTCTACTATACTAGCTGTTGTGAAATTATACATTTTTATTTTGTAATTTAGAAAAAAACACAGAGTTGCTTAGCTTTCACTGTGAAGGATCAATTAAAAATTTTATGTGGAACTTATTGGCCAGTTCTTGCTATATATTGTTTAAAAATAAACAAAGAAAGAAGTAAAAACATTAAAATTATCCATAAAATTAGACATTACAAATTTTTATAACTGTGGTGTTCTATTTTTGTAGTAAATACGATTAAAACCAAAACATCATAAATGGACTACAAAATTAAATCGTATGAATTTAAAATTCATTTCTTACTAATAATTTTAAGGATTTGGTGGGATCTGTAAGTTTCTTTTTTAAATCATGTGTTTTTTTTTTTTTTTTTTTAAATTTTAAATTGTGCTAGATGTGCTGAATTAAAGCCTTTGATGGGCCAGCCTGCAGCCTATGTACCATATGTTGAATAAGCCAGGATAAAATATAGTTTCCTAGTGTGGTGCCAAGAAAATCTGAAAAGGCATTACTAATCTAATGGCAAGTAGGGGGTATTGAAGAGTATGCTTCAAACATCTGGCACTTTAAATGAATACTTAAATATTCATTTGTGCAGACAAATGTTACAGACATAACCTTTTGCTAGAGTCATGCTAAATTATGCCAACAAATCTATCATATGGTCTATGTTGCATGTGTGTAACATTCATTTTTTATTCACACAGAATGAACATTAAATATTATATATCTTAAATTTTGAAAACCAAAGGATTTGTTTGTATGACTGTTATATATTTAAAAATGGAAAGCTCGCTTAGATTCAGATTTCTCAGTAATATTTTTTTTAATTAATTCTGAATGAGTCAATCTTCATTGCATGAATTTAATAAAAAACTTTAAATTTTTAGTTTTAAATGCTGTGTTTAGTAGTGTTATAATTTATTATGTATTTAGTATTATTATATTATAATTTATTATGTATTTGATATTGTAATATTTTAATTATTGTCTGTTTAACTTTCTAAGTTAAAAAGTTGCATATATAATTAATTTTTAAAATTTTGATGAGAGCAATTGTTTGGATGCCAAAAGGCAAATAAAATTGGGAAGCTATAATGTAAAATAATGCTAATAACAAGAAAAAACTTTTAATTTAAGCAAAACTTAAGAGAAATGTAAAAAGGGGAAAAGGAGAATTTTGTTAACGGAGGTATTATGAGAACATTCTTCTCAGATTTTGAAATTAAATTTATTCTCCTTCAGATTCTGGATGTGTAGAAGAACTGCTAAGGAGTTTGAAGTGAAAATGCTGTCTATCCATCTGAAATCAAATTAAGTGAACTTTTCAATAATTGTTGCTAGAGCTTTAAAAGTTATAGGAAATCCATACGTACTTTATTATCTAATCTTTGGCAACAAATGTACCAGAAATATTACAGTTTAGATGCAGAAAAGCAGATGAAGTAACAGTTGAAAGTTCTGTATTATGTGAATGGCTTTTTTGGTCATATAGTTATTGTATTCATGAGAAACAAGCTTTCGGGTATTTTGACTAATCGCAAAAAGTTCTAGATGTAGCACTTATTGTTAATAATATATAAAAGAAAATTTTTCAAAATTATATTATTATTATAAATATATTAATTATTTATATTTTCAAAATTATGTTGTTATTATAAATATATTTATTATTGTTATATATGGATTTTATGAAAAAAAGATTTAGTCTAAAAGAAAAGGGTATTTTTTCTTTTAGGTATATTTATTGTATACTTCTTTTAACATCTGTAAGTTTTACGAAAGATTTCTTGTAAGTTACTACCAGAAAAGTGACAGATTAAATATAAAATAAAGAGTGAATTTAAAGTAAAATTGAATTAAAGTAAAATGTAAAATAATTTAAAGTAAAATTGATATCATTTAAAGTAAAATGAATTTAAAGTAAGGGGAATTCAATTTATTATGTTGTTTAATAGGTATTCTGTTATGTATCTTTAAATTAATGATTATTGAATTGTGTTACTTTCTATGTAAACTCATGCCATCTTATAATAAATCTTCATTCTTACTTTGGTTAGTTTATGATAATTTATAGTAAAAATAGTGTATGCTTTGTAGTAAGAATAATACACTTTAACATTATAGTATTTGTAAAATGTTAATATTTTTAATGTAAATTTATATAATACATTATCAGCATCATATTTTGCCTTTTATGTTGCTATTCTAAATATGCACTATTTTACCATAATAAATATGTAAAGTTTTATAAGCCGAAATAGTTTCCTTACATTTATAAATTGTGCACATATACTTATATGCATTACTTATATTTTAAATATAAAAATATTAAACTGTGCGCTGAAAATAAAATGTATTACTTAGTCAGAAATAACAATTGTAGTTCCTTTTTATAGGTTGATTTAGAATCAAAATTAGGAAAAACAACTGTAATCACCAAAACTACACCTGCCTCACAAACTGGAGGGTATGTTATATATTTCTTTTTCTTTGTTGGTGTTTTTTGTGTGTTTTTGAATTAAAGTGTATGTTCATTAAATGTAATGCCTTATAAGTTGTTTTCTTTTTAATTTCAAGGTAAGGCTTCAAATCATGGTTTACTACAAACATAATTTCAAGATACAAATGTATTTAATAAAAGTCAATGAAACGAAAACATCACAAGAACTTAAAGAAATTTAATAGAAAATTTTTTGAAAAACAAAACATTTATTGAGTTTTTAAAAAAATAATCTATTTTTCTTTGCATTGTCTTTTTTAGTATCAAATCATCAACAAATTGTTCAATGTCATCCATTTTGTTATTCATTTCACCATTGGAATGTGTGTTTAAAATAACTGCGCATACTTTTCATCATGTTCCTCATTTCAGATGACGTGGGAACCTGCATTATTCATTTCATTTTCGTCATCGGAATCTGCATCAATGATATTTTTTTAGCTTTGGACAAACTCCAAAATGTTTTGTCTGCCATAATTTGGGGCTGTACACATATTATCCTCATCTACTGCAACAAATTTTTCCGATGATACAGTAGGACAGTCCAATAGTATGATGAAAACAATTTTCAATCGGCACTGAGTGGAGTCACTGAATTCCATGCAGAGTGCAACATATGAAGAGCATCTAATAAATGGATAAAAAAATCTTCATTTGCTTCAACATCTTTTATCGAAGGCATCTTTCACTTCATATGCTTCAAGTATTGAAGGCAACGTAGACTTAAAACAATTTGCTGTCATGGTCGGTAAAACTTGATTAGCTTCACCACAAACATTTTTAGCACTATGCCATTTCTTTTCTTGAAACGTTCCAATCACCCTGGATTTGCAGGAAATGTAATACCCATTTGTTTAACAAGTTCATTGCTTCTTTTTAGCATTAAAGGTCCTGATATGGAAGTATTCTGAGATCTCGCTTGTTTGAACCAAGCAAGTAAAGCGCTGTCTCTAACTTCTCATTCTTGTCTGTTCTTGCTCTGGCTCAATCTTACTCCATTCAAACATTTCCATAATTTGCTCTCTTTTTTTAATTATTGTAGATAATGTAGAGTTAGCAATATCAAAATCTTTACAGATTTCCATTTTCGTCTTCTGTTTTTTATCAACAACCTTAAGAAGCTCCATTTTCATTTTAAGTGAAATAGCCCCTGAGCTTTTTGTCATTGCTTGCATAAAAATATTCTTCTAAAATAGAGAGAGAAAAAAAACGCAAACCAAACTTACTGATTTTTACTCACATTGCGATATACTCATCACTGAATTCCAAAGCCCATTTGTTTAGCCCAATGAGAGATGAGATGTTTTTGTGTGGCATTTGTAAGGCTGGGTTGAAAGCAGCTTAGATAAACAAAACTGGCTTTATTTTAAACTAAGTTAGTCTCCTTTCTATGAGACATATGAAACCACCTTTCTTTCATTTCATACCCCTCTTAAATCTTGCCTGTGATGCTGGTGTTTTCCGTATTTTGTTCATTCCCAGAAAGTAAATCTTTTCGTGTTAAGAGAAAAAAAAATGCATGAAAATACATAGTAGTTTGTTGGGACCGTTGTATTATTTCGTGTTAACCAATATTTTGTCTTAAGCGTTTTCATGTTAAACGTATTTCACTGTATGGTTCAGCACAACCACAAAGTTTACTTCATAAATTAGTAATGGAAAAAACATTTCTGATGGATTATTTATCAGAGTTGTGGATTTCTGTATTAATTTACTGCTTAAAATTATTTGTAGCTTATTAAATTGTTTCAGATTTTCAATTGCAGTTATAAACTTCATTTATAAGTGTTGAATACCTTTAGAATAAAAAATGCTTATTTGAAACAAGTTCTTATTCTCATAGGAATGTGTTAGGAATAGTAATTATTAACTATGGTGAAAAGAATTTGGTTTCTGTTTCAACTTCCATATAATGTTTAATAAAGAAATTCACCAGTTTAAATGTATCTATTAATATTTTGCTGCAATTGTTCATAGCATATTTTTTTAAATAATTACATTTGATACACAAATAATTATATCTTAATACATTATCAGTTCTGTGTCAGTAGTTAATATTAAGCTTTATGTTGTACATTGCTTCAAACCTTTAATAGTAATGAAAAATATCTTTGAATATTTTTAGGTTTAGTTACTGTTGTGTGTAACAGTTCATAAATTTAATTTTAAAGAAATGTTGTTTCCTTTTGTTTAATTTCAGTTACTATTGTAATGTGTGCGACTGTGTGGTGAAAGATTCCATTAACTTTTTAGACCATATCAATGGCAAAAAACGTAAGTAACATTGCATTTCTTATTACATTTTATTCATTACATATTATATTTCTTTATCTAAATAAAAAAATTATTTATATTATTATATGTAAAAGATTTTAATCTATAAAAAATTTCATATTTAATTAAAGGTGTAATGTAGCATTTAATTTCAAGAATATAATTTTAAATTTGGACACATTCTACATAATTGTGCTCTTTTTTTAAATCATAATATCAAATTCATTGTTGTAAATAAATTAGTCAGCTGCATTGATAAACATTTAAATTTGGCCCTCAAAAATATTTTCATGATGAAATTGAATCCCTGTTTTAATGTTATTTTCGTTTTTATAAATTTTGTTTATGTATTTTAATTTTGGGTACAATTCCGTTTTGGGGACCATAAAAAAATTGCAGCAAAAATTGTAGGGACAAAAGGGCCAAATGATCTAGCACACGCAGCCATTTAACAGTGCACCAAATCTAATGAACATATTGATTTCAAATTGCGTAAGTTTAGATAGTTCTATATTTGTATGTCGCCATTGAAATACTTAATTTAATTTTTTAATTCTTTCTTGATAACGCTATGGATTTAACAATTTGGGAATTGCCAGTGATGAAATGTCTGCAATAGAATTTCTTCAAAGAAAAGGCATCATTCATGATAGAAAATTATGTTTGAACAACCAAGAGATGAAATTATACTTTAGGGATAACTCAGTAGCAAAATGGTGGTGCAGGAAACAAACCTGTAATGAGATGAAAGGATTAAGAAGTCAAAATTGGTTTGAAGGAACAAAAAACTCCTTCCTTACAGCCATTAGGTTCCTCTATTTTTGGTGTCAGGAAATTACATCTATTGAATTTTGTAAACTCCACCTGAAGATGAACCATAATACAGTTGTAGACTGGAACAGTTACGTGCATGAGGTGTATGCACAGCTTTAATTGCTTGGCCTAAGTTGACAATCAGCAGATGTGGCAAAATTATTGAAATAGACGAAAGCCTTTTCAGTAAAAGAAAGAATAATGTTGGATATGTTCTTCCGCCACAATGGGTTTTTGGTGAATTATGCAGAGAATTGAATGAATGTTTCTTAGTTGCTGTTCCAGATCAGTTGGCAAAAACCTTATTGAACACCATAAAGGAAAATATCACAGAAGGAAGCATTATTTATACTGACTGCTAGAAATCGCACAAGTCCGATGAACTGCAAGATGCCGGTTTTGAACACTTTACTGTAAACCACAAGTACAGTTTTGTGGACCCTGAAAGTGAGTGTCATACACAAACAATAGAGCAGCTGTGGGGCAGTGCTAAATGGTGTAACAAACGCCATCAGGGCACTGCTCAACAGTATTTTGATTCTTATTTATCCGAGTTTATGTACAGACATTTGCACAAAAAACTGAAATTTTCTCTGCTATGTTGGAAGACATCAAAAATTTTATTCCTCCCTTTTAATTTCAGGTATATTTGGCCGTTATTTATATATATATGTGTGTGTGTGTGTGTGTTTATATATAAAAGTAATAAAAATTGTATTGTATGAAATTAACCTTTCATCTAAATTAAAATAATAATCTGAAATAGTTATTTCTATTGTGCTTCCATTCAGTTATGTTTAGCCTTCTTTAATATAAATTATAATAATAAAAACTGTATTATTTGAAATTAACTTTTCATCTAAATTAAAACAATGATCTTAGATAGCTATTTACTATTATGCTTCCTTTCTTGTGTTAGAGTTGCCATAATTAGTTTTGGCTGCATTGGCATCAACAATAGTTTGGCGCTTTTTTGTAGTCCTCAAAACAGAAATGTACGTAATTTTTTTATTAAGGAAATGAGAAGATGAAATGTAGTTTTTGATAATGAATATAATGCTGAAACTGATAAGGCTGATTTCTAAGTTATTGTTTCATCCACAATGTATGAATAAAATTATGCTATCAAATTTCATTGCATTACTAGAAAAATGTTAATGCAAAGTATCTAAAGAAACTTATGCTTTTATTTTTGTGACAAAAACAATACAAATGTTATTTGTAATAATAGTTGAAGAGATATGTATTGTAGAAGAATTTTTTACATTAAATTTGGGTTGTATGCACATAAGTAACTAACAGAATCATACTTTAGGAATTATTTAATCGAGATTAATTTAACATAAAATTATTATCCCTATATATTTATATTCAAAAATTATGTAAGCGCAAGGGAGAAACTTTGCTAAGAGGAAAGGGAATAAATCATAGATAATTTTTTTAAAGAAATCTTTTATGAAACACATCAAAATGTAAAGCAAAAATTATATATCAAATTACTTTTTAAATAACATATACACTAGGTAAATAAATAAATAAATATCCTGTTTACAAATACTTCAGCAATACAGTATTCCCTAAACTGAATACCTATGCTAAATCTAGCATTACATTCCTGGTACAATTTGTTGGATTAATAGCATTATAAGCATCTTACAAGTGCCAGAACTGAAGTTTCAGTTTTATCAAAAGAAAATGTCTGCTTTTTTTGCACTATTGTTATGATGTTTTTCATTTTTAATGCCACATAAATCTGTGTAAGGGCTATTTTGAAGAAATCTATATCTGTTGGCTTGCAGTGTAAGGAAGTTTACATTCAATAGATGAAATGTAAACAAACCATTTATGAACAGCATTTTTTTTAAACTCATCTAAAAAGCTGTGAATAAATAAATTCTGTACACATGTTAACCACATAATCTCAGTATTAATATTAAAGCAGTGTTACTCAAAATGTTAGAGATGTGTTCTCTGTGACGCTCGGTATTACTACTTTTGGTTTATTAAAGGAACTAATTATATTCATATGTACATCTAGCTATATGCTGGGGAATCATAATTCAAATACAACATATTACATTCGTTTCGTATTTTTTTGTAACACTTTCTCTCTGGCACTTCTCAGTTTTGCACCCACTAAGGATAGCTCTCTTATAGTGTCATCTGTTGGCAGATTACATTCAGCTATTCTGATGTGGGAATCATCCTTATTGTCCAGAGGTGCAAATTAATTTTTTAATTATTACATCTTTTTACATTAAATTCATAATACACATTACCCAGCATACATTTGACATTTACATTAAAAATACACATTAAGGTAAAAATTGACACAATAATAAACACCCATAAATCCACATAAATTGCTTAAATGCACTTGGGTAACAATAGAAATTCTGTCTAAATTATTAGCAAATAGATAATAAATCTGAAATAACAATGATTCATTATCAGTCCTAAAATAATATCAATTTAATATCATGCAAGGTAAGTGTTTCAGTCTTTTGAATAAGTTCACAAATGTTCAGAGTTTTTTTATGCCTTGTCAGCCGTCACATATAGAAGTTCTTATCTTAGGTGTAGCAAAATTTACCATCATCGGTCCTTATGAATGGATCTTTATGTGTTTCATCGAGTTTGGTAACTGGTATGTATCTTGGTTGTTATGATCCGCTTCGTATTCATCATCAATAGAATTGAGGTCACACTTCCACAGTTTTTTAATTGACTCACCTGAGTTGTGGTGGTGAAACAACAACCTCAATCCTTTGCTTCTAAGTTTCTCATAGGTTATTCTATATATCTGCCAACTCCTAAGGACATCATCATTAACACTAGAAGCGCCAGGGCAGTCATTTTTGACTGCTTTTGTCATTTTACCTTGGATTCATAAAAAAAACCTTTACCTTAAGAAGTCACATATTTTTGGATTTTCCTAAAAGACCTCTAAAATTATTGGTAATAAATATGAATTGAATAAAATTAAAATTAACGAAGATATTATTAGTTATACTTAAAAGTGCCACGAGCAGTCATATTGACTGCTAGTAATAATGGGTAGATTTATCTTGTTATGTCGCTCAAAAAACACGTTTTTCATCGAAAAACACCTGGCATACACATTCCTTTCATTCATCGAGGCCCACCAGCGTCCGAGCGGTAAAGACGCTGAACACTGGTAGTTCAGTCCGAGGTTCGAATCCCGTGAACGGGTTGGCTGTATGGGTGTTTTTGTGGTTTTCCCCATGTGTAACGTGTATACGAGCCAGTTTCCCTTAGAAAGTCCTCCACGAAGGCATCCCTCCCTTTAGGCAGATAACCCTCGTGTGCTTTGCCATAATTGAATAACCTTTCATTCATTGATTATTTACAAGAGGATATACTCCCCTTCCGCTCAGAAAACGTCTTTCTTCGTGGACTGTGACATCTACTTCACAAAATACAGTTGGGAAATAAGGACCTTAAAATGTGCTAAAAGAATTGCTGGGTCCAACATTTTATGCAAAAAGAAATTTCGGGGAGAATGGTGTCGAGGCCTTGGAGGATGTGTGGATGAATTGATGTTATGCCATATTAAAAAGTGCATGGATGCAGAGGCAGTTTTGAACAATGAAGAAATTTGGACAATAGTACAGATTGATGCTTTTATTGTTAGTATTTATGCAAGAGAAGTATATGGTTGCAATGATATGGATTATGATTTTTTGTGGAATAATGCATTGGGTTTCACCCAGTTTCAACAGTGTTTCACCATCATTTCCGAGATATTATGAAATATCTAAGATTTGACTTGAAGTCAAATAGGACTCCACGTTTACAAAGTGATAAGTTTGCACTTTTTCAGATATTTGGGAAAAAATTTTATACAGAATGATTTCCTATAAGCCAGGGGAAAATCTAATTGTGAATGAGCAGTTATTTCCATCCAAAGCCAGGTGTAAATTTATACAGTATATGCCAAATAAACCAGACAAACTGAGTATCAAATTTTAGATGCTAGCCTGTGTAGACTCAAAGATTATGTGCAATGCTTTGTCATATCTTGGAAAAGCTACATTTAGAAGTGAAACTGAAAGTCTTCATAAAAATGCAGTAGTGCATCTTGTAAGCTATTATCTGAATTCAGGTAGAAATTTGACTGCGGACAATTATTTTCTCTCACTATCATTAGCTAAGACTTTAAATGAAAAACACAAGTTTTGTGGGCACGGTAAGAAGACACTGAAAAGATATTCTGCATGGCGTAAGGAAATCAAACACCCGGCTATTTGAAACAGTTTTGCCAATGAATGGTGAATATACACTGACGGTCTATCAGGGAAAAAGGAGTAAAAATGTTCTACTACTAAGTACCTTACATCTGAGTTTAAATGTAAACTCACAAAATAAGAAGAAACTTCCAGAAACAGTAGAGTTCTACAGCAAAAGCATGTTCATCTACCGTTATGTCTTCAGGCATATCATCTAATTCTGTTTCATTTTCACCTCATTGTCACTCTGATCCATAAATAAATACTAATAATATGTTCCATCTGTCACCAACACCAAACATCCTTGCTGCAGCATGATTTCCATTTTCTTTCACAAACTAAATGGCTTTGCATTTGAAACCAGCACTGTGTTATTTAGTTTGGCAGGAGCCATATTTAATACTAAAAGGAACACTAAATCAACTGTATGTCAAATGAAGCAAATGTGATGTATTTGATTGATATATCACATTCCGTTTGATGTTCATTTTAAAATTATGGCTTCAAATGACTACAGAAAGAGAAAACATCTGAATCTTAATTCTGTGAATTCATTCTGGTCAGAAGGGCATTCTTACCCCAAATTCTGTCGCTCTTTTCTCAAAAACCTAGAATAATATTCTTGTACACACCTGCACTGACTATAACCCACCCTCTGTGTAGAATTATTTACTCCCTCAAGCATTTGCCCACACATACATATTGTTCCCTTATCACTTGTCATTACATTTGTGGTAACCGGTGGCAGGTCCTTTTTAGAATTTCATTTTAATTGTTTGAGTTGCATAGTTTCTTCAAATAATTATTTTAAAATTTTCTATTAATTTTTTCAAACTGCATATTTTAAGTATAGATATTAATAAATATATATCGAATTCAATTAATACTGAGGAGCTAAAATTTCGAGAGCTGATGTTTTTTAAGAGCACTCGTGATTTTTACAAAACATTTGGTTTTATTTATTTGAACTACATTTATTGTTTGACAAAGTCCGAATGAACTGCAAGTTTATTTGGAAATTTAAAGTTCAAAGTAACTGTTGCAAGTCATTAAAGGTTGTAACAAAATGCATTAACTACATTTCTTATTATTATCACTTATAACAAATATGCATACAAAAATGTGATACTCTATATAAATTCACATATATCTTGGGAAATTTTGATATATATATATATTCCTTCCAGGTATGCCTAAAAATGCATCTATTTTAAGGTGGCGTTAAAAATTGCTAAAAAATACAAATTTTAAAAATAAATCGGAAAATGTCTACGAATCTTATTTGATTGAATCTGAATTTCGAATTGCAAAAGAAGAAATCAAGTAATTTCAATAAAAGTAAGAGATATTAATAAATATATATTGAATTCAATTAATATTGAGGAGCTAAAATTTCGAGAGCTAATTTTTTAAAAACTACTCGTGCGATTTTTACAAAACATAATTTGCCATAATTTGAGTCGTAGAATCGAAATATGGAAAAAAATTGGCATGTCATTTCAGAAAAAGTCCCATTTTTTGTCAAAGTACCTGTGTTAGAATGGTGCTGTATATAAATCTAATACATATCCTAAGTCGCTTTTTCGAGACATGGAAAACACAAGTTAAATTTCATCAGTCGGCACAGTAGAATGAGAGTTATAAAACTGTCCTTTTTTTTTATTTTTACAAAACTTAAGACTTTGGGCATAATTTGAGTTGTAGAATCGAAATATGGAAAAAATCAGAATCTTGTTTCTGAAAAGCCCAATTTTATGTTAAAATATCTATATTAGAACAGTGATAAATCTAATGTATATCCTAAGTTATGCTTTCGAGACACGAAAAGCACAAGTTAAATTTCATCAGTCGGCCCAGTAGAATGAGAGTTATAAAACTGTCCCGAATTTTTCCCTGCTTTGTGCAGAGGGTACAGTCCAATTAAGAAGTTATTGCAGCTATTTTGATGTTTAATTTATATCTTCTTTTGTTTTTATTTTATGTTTGTTTCATGATGATTTAAGAAACTTAATATATGAATTTTAATACACTGTTTTAATTCAGGATTATCTTTCTCTCTTTCAACATTAAACGATTGATGGTAGTTAAAGAACAAAACAGAAATAAATACTTTTCTACTGTATTCATATCTTGATATATATATATATATATATATATATATATTTTAATTAGATCAGAGAAATCTAGGGATGTCAATGAGAGTAGAAAGATCTACTCTTGAACAAGTGAAACAGCGCATGGAAATGAACAAACGGAAAAGAGAAGAAAAGCAGAAAGAATATGATTTTGAGCAGAGATTGCAAGAACTTAAAGATGAGGTAAAATACTTGTTGTATATGTTACTGAAAAGATATATGTTTAGCATATTTTTTAACTGTTAGGAATGCTTTTATCAAAGTCTTTCCAAAATTTTTAGAAAGTTAATGGAAAATTTCTCTTTTTTCAAGTGACATTACATTAAATTTTACCTTATCATGCATTTACTTATCATCCAAATCACTTGGCAAGTGTTCCATTTTATTAAATGTGAGAACATCATACTAAAAGAAAAGCATTTATCTTCCATGATATCTCTCAAATAGTTAACTTTCGGGATGTTACTGTTGGGCATTTTGTAATTGTGTTTAATTTTTCTTTTAGATTCTAACTGCTAAATAGATTGTGCTTCTTAAATCTGTATTTTTTTAACAATTTAATTAATTGGTGTAAGATGCTATATAGCCAGTTGCTAATGTGAAAATTTCACCATTATTGTAATTAATAAAATATGCTTGAGTATATACAGTATGTACCTTGGAACAGAATTTTTCGGTATTCCTTCTCCAGTTGCCAAATAAATAAAATCATAGGACAGCTGCAGTTTAATTTGAAGTTTGGTTTTCAACAACTGAATAGAATGGGCAGATAGAGTTTTCATTACCCTCTTCCCCTTATAAAATGTAAATATAGGAAATTGCCTTCTTAAATTTCCTTGTGAGGTATCACATCTAAAGCAGGCCCTCTCAAATGCCTTTGCCGTATTTAATAATCAAACCAAATATATTTTTTTAACATATTTTGTCTAAATCCAAATTTTTCGCATGCAGTGTGAAAAGCAAAATGTTTTATAATAAGTTTTTGTAAAGTAAATATTTTAAGTACATATAACTTGCATACTTTGATTGTGCAACTTGCACCAATGCAGCAAGCCACCTAATCGCATATTTTGAAACTATTTTTTTATTTCACTTCTAGAATGAAAATTCCATTGTCCTCCCAGTAAACTAGGTAATATCAGGAAATGACAGCCGTGGTTGATGCAAAATTACAGTTAATCCAGGGCAGTTAAGAAACATTAACCTTCCAGCACGTGCATCGTATTTTTTAAGACATCTGTTATTTTACTGTTTTGGGCACGAAACGTTTTTCGTGAGAATGAACAGAATGAGTGAATGAATGAAATTCGAAACAGAATGAGTGAATACTGATAATAGATTTGTTAAGAAATAAAATATTAACCTTATTATAGCAAAATACAAATGATTTCACATTCAAATGAAAGTAAATTATTTTTTAATTCTTATATTAGTCATGCGGAAAGGCAATGATGTATTTCATTATAGAAAATTTAAAATTTATTATTTAATAACTATTTTAAAATCCAAGCTAGTTTTAATATTCATCAAAAGCAAGTATAGACAAATAAAAATGGAAACTACACTCACCTTGACAGGGAAAAACGTAAGTTTAGCGTTACTTACTTCTGCAAGGAAATTTACTTCTTACTGATTACAAAGACTAATTTTGAATTAACTTTAATTTTAATATTTTTTATTTATTTGTAAAATCTCTACATATAATAAAACAAAGAGTCTGTGTGTGTGTGTGTGTCTTTCGTTCGTGTTGCGAGTAAGTTAATAGACCCAGGGCCACGAAATTTGGTACATAGGTGTATCTACACAAGAGCCAGTGCACCTCGAAGCGATTTTTTCGAAATTCGAATTAGAATTTTTTTATTTTATGTTTTGTGACCAAATCGCGTCATTTTGAGACATAATGGGCTACAGGAAAGCGAGATTTCACTCTATACATTTCATTTTTACATAGTCGTGAAGCGTAGACACCTAACTATTTTACGAACTTAAAATAAATTTCGTATTTCAATAAATCGATTAAATACGAATTTATTTAGAAAGGTGAGCTTAACACCTTTTCAGCGGAATTTTTTTAAAAAAAACTTATTTTGAAAAATGGGCTGTTTATTTTCCTTTGATTTTTGGACACGTTGAACTTTAATCCTTTCGACTCCTTTTAAAAAAAGAATTTTGGAAAAATAATAATATTTTGTATTTTTTTTTAAATTTTTTAAATGAAGCTTCCGAATACACTTCTCACATCTCAGATATTTTAAAATGTAGTTTTGGCAACAATTTTCCTCTCTTATTGTTGTTGATAGATTTTTGATGAAATTGCATCATTTTGAATAGTTTCATTGTTTTAAAAATTTCGGTTTGGCAACAATTTTTCATTGTCTTTCTTATGTTACTGTTTTTAAGAGACTGAAAAGTTTAAGAAATTAAAAAGTTGTTTCTTTTTGCAACGGTAAATTGTTTAATTACTTTATTAGGATAATTAACATTTTACAAGGGATATTGTTTATTTCATTGTAATATTATGTTTTAATTATATATAATTTTAATTATAAAAAAGTTTTGCATGATATTTTTTAATCTGTTTAAGTTCTTAATCTGTTTATACCATTTGAGTTCTTAAGATTTTGCAAAGGGAAGTTGGTTAATTTATTTATTAGGATAAGTAATATTTGTATTAAGGGATACTGCATATTTCATTGTCATTTTTTATATGTATAATACATTTTTATTGATTTCTTTTTTGATAAAGTTGTTCTGCAGAGTAAAATTCTGCGCGAAATGTTTTGTTTTTTGAGTTTCTTTCATGTTATTTTTTGCTTATTTCACTGTTTGTAAGATATTGAAACGTTTTGCATGATTTTTTTGCATGAGCCAGTGCACCTCGAAGCGAGTTTTTCGAAATTCGAATTAGATTTTTTTTTTTTTTAATTTTGTGTTTTCTGACGAAATCGCGTCCTTTTAAGACATAATGGGCTATAGCAAAGCGAGATTTTACTCTATTGAACAGTTTAAGAAATTGAAAGATTGTTTCTTTTTGCAAAGGTAAATTGTTTAATTAATTTATAGATCTATATTTAAAAGGGCGAGTCTTTCTGTGTGTGTAGGTGTCTTTCGTTCGTACTGCGCGTAAGCTAATAGACCCAGGCCTATGAAATCTGGTACACAAGATGCATCTAGACAAGATGAAATAGTATCAAATTGATAATTTTCTCTCATTATATGAACAACAATGGCACACAGCCATTGTTGCTGATATCAGCACGGAAAAATGAGGGCGATAATTCTGTGCTGTTT
The DNA here is from genome assembly GCA_000611955.2 of Stegodyphus mimosarum. NCBI lineage: Eukaryota > Metazoa > Arthropoda > Arachnida > Araneae > Eresidae > Stegodyphus > Stegodyphus mimosarum. The sequence continues at coordinate 219,921 of KK120339.1, forward strand.
TTAAATTTAATGTTTCTCTTGGATACTGGACGTTTGTCTAGAGAAGGCAGCAGGAAGTTGGTTAATTTATTTATTAGGATGATTAATATTTGTATTAAGGGATATTGCTTATTTCATTGTATGCTTTTTATATGTAATGCATTTTCAACTGAATTTTTTTAACGTTGTTCTTTGTTTTATTTTCGATAAAATTGTTATGCAGAGTAAAATTCTGTGCAGTTTTCAAATTTAATGTTTGGTGTTCTCTTTAGGCATTTTTCCCAGTACACTTAAAAGCCAGACGAAGGCTGGCTGTGCAGCGGCTAGTATAGAAATAAAAGAATAGAAATAAAAGAAAAAAAAGAGTAGTAATAATAGAAATAGAATAGAGTAGAGTAATAATAGAAAACAGAATTCTAAGGATATTTCTCAGTGTTCGAAGTTCACATTGCATTCATTGCAAATAATTTCTGCAGTAGAATGACGCTGGCATGTGTATCTAAGGCATGTCTTGTATTTCATAGATGCTGATGATCTCTTTTTTTTCTCTGACACACAAATCGCATGTTCCCCGTTTCGATGAGGCTCTGGCGCTTCATCATTAGGAGCAGCATAATTACAATTTTGAAATGTTGGAAGGTAATGTTTGGATTTTGGCACATGAATGAAGATGCTGTTTCAAAACACTAATAGATAAATTCTTCAGGAAGATCCTTTGGCATGGTTTTGTGTTAGCTGGCTTTGTGAGCATGTGCAAAACCTGGGAAGTTATCCCAGCAATATTCAGAAGAGTGAAAAAGATATCACGAAGCCATCTCCTTGTAATTCTCGAAACTGAATAGGTTGCACACAATTTATCAACAGTGTCCACTTTTCCTTTCGTAGCATTATAATCCATGATTATTTCAGGTTTATTTGTGTTTGTATCAATGCTGTACTATCACAGTAGAAAGAAGAATTACAGCTTTGTTTCTATGAGGAATGTAAGAAACAAGGACTTTGCCCGGCTGGAAATCGAAACTAGTCTTGTTAAAATTTTCAAATATAACGTTGATTTTTGTTATTTGACTTCTAAATCAAATACTGCTGTTCACACCATCCGTCTCTCATTTGACAAAAATTCCTGTGACACTTCCCTCTTTTTTTTTTTTTTTTTTTTCCTCCAATGTCCCAACAAGAGTCAGTTTCCTTTGCAGTAATTAATCTACAAGTGGGATGTTTGTGTAGTAATTATCTGTTGTAATATTTTGCATGAGTTTTCAAGTGAAGAGACCAATCTTTTCACAACATTCATAGGAATGTTTGAAACGGCATAATAACCACTAGGTTATGCTCTACAACAAATTTTGAGGCCAGATGTATAAAATGCTTTTTAATCATACAAAGCATACATTTTAATTTCAGACTTCGATGGTTTACTAGGCATGTACTGAATCCATTGACAGCAGCCTTGAAAGGGATGCAGCATCTCATCAAGAGTGATGAATTCACCCAAAGTGCAGCAATCAATACAATTTTTTAGAAATTATTCAAAGATATTCCAGATAGCTGCCAATTTTTCCATTTTATGTCTGTCCTAGCTTGTTGATTTTTCATCAAATCGAAGACAACTTGTCAAAAATAAAAATCCCTTGTAGCCCATCACAACTCTTGTTATTTCAATTTCAGTGCCATCACTTGAGAACAATTCTTTTACATGGTTTTCTTTTTTTATTCCTGTCATATATAACAATCCAAAGTATGCCATCATTTCCACTCTAGTAACAGTACAGTCTCTGTCTCATGAGTATTTGCCTTTTAACAAACTTATATATTTATTTATACATTCCAAAATTTTTTCAAGCATATTTATGTAAATTATTTTCAAAAATCATCCTGTTTCATCCTCTATATCCTTGGTATGGTGTTTTAGGCCAGGTAACACTTTCACAAGTGTTCATCTTTTTCGTCTTTGAGCAGTTTGCTTACTTCTCTTTTCGCCGCGTAGATTTATCTTTACCGACATAGAACATATCATCGTCATTTCTTTTATCTGTATCATTATTATCATCATCATCTGAAATGTATTGTTCAGATTCACTGCTGATATTAATCTCTATATTTTCTCACTCAAATCGCTATTGTTCTCACATCCAAAGTTTCTTTTTCTTTATCAGGTAATTCTTGAAGAATGCGAGCAAACTCAGCTGGTTGCACATATTTTTTACCATGAAAACTGATATAAAAATTATAGAGTCAAATATATACAAATTAAAATAAAACACATCAGTTAGTAACACAAAGTTACAAAATATTTGAGAAAAAATATATATATCAATGCACCAAAAGTACATAAATATATATATATATATATATCCACTCTGTTACTCGGCTCAGTGAGCTCAGTTTCTTTATTCTTATATGTTTGTAAATTGTGCATTTTTTGCTTCAAAAATGATTGAATTATGTTGTTCTTATCTTTCAGTTAAGATTTTTATGCTTTTAGTTCACCTGCATGCAATATTTATGGAATTATCAACAATTTAAAAGTTTTTTTAAGTGCGGCTAAGCCTAAATTTGGTTATGATAGCCGCCATATTTGTTTACATTTGAAGCTTAGCAAAATAGTAGATTTGTTTCAATCTAGAGAAACTAAGCTTCGCAACAACAAAGTAACGTCTTCTTTTATTATTGCGAATTAAATTATGCTCGATTCATTCTGCAATTATCATTTAAGTTATTAGCTTGTTTTTGCATACAAATTGTAATTTTAATTATAAAAATTGTTTTAACTGTACTTGTTTTTTTATGTTTTTCTATATCTTTCAATTTTTAATGAAAATATTTTGAATTTTTATGTATTTTTGAATTATTGCGAAGTGAGAACTGAATTAATTAGCAGCGCATGCGCATTAGGTAAGCGGCGCTGAATCGTCTGTGTTTAGCGCCGAAGTGTGGCTATGGTAAATAAATATAGTGAACTTTAAAGAGTGTGTTTATTCTGTTGTGGTTTATGCACTATCGACGAAGTAGATTTAATTCAAAATTCGTTAACTGTTAATTCAATATGTTTAAATGAAATGCAGAAAAATTGCATATAAATTACAATTGCATACAAGGAAGTCATGTGGTGTACACATCAGATTTTTTTTATTAGTGTTTATCTTTGCAATTGAACATGTTTGAAAGAATTGTGATGGGATTATGGAGTCTGTTGGCTGATGAAAAGGAAAACATTGCATTCTGCAGAAGTACAGTTCTTTGCCGGACACTAGGAAATGCGAAAATTCGCATTCAGTGAAGTTGGACGTCTTAAACAACCAAATTTTCTGGAAATGTAATGTGAAAAATTGCAAGCATAGTCTTAAAATGTTTGTTGGAAATTGATTTGAAGACAGCCTTATCTCATTTACAACAGCTGTTTGCTTTATTTATTACTGGCCAGCTTCCAGTGCCAAAGTTATATTGGATAAGAGCAAAAGTTCTACCCATTTTCATTATACATAAAGAAGAGCAAATAAAGGCAAAGTGAACAGTACCTATTATTGTGCATAATCCCCATTGTTATCTATGACCTCTGCCATCTTTCTGGTAGGAGATGAATCCCGCGGCAATAAAATTCCGTCGGTTTCGAGTCAAAAAAGTCTTGGATGGCAGTTTTCACTGCATCAAGATCATCAAAGATTTTCTGACTGAAGGAATTGTTCAATGCACGAAATAGGTGATAGTCAGTTGGTGCCAAGTCAGGAGAATAGGGAGGATGGCATAAAAACCTCCCACCCAAAACCGAGTAACTTTTGGCACGTGATGAAAGCAGCATGTGGTCTGGTGTTATCATGATGAAGGATAACACCATGATGATTGATGAGACTTGGCCACTTTGCTACCAAATTTGAATGCAGCCTGTTTAACTGTAGAAAGTAGAAGGCAGCAGTGATGGTTTGGTTTGAGTGGCAGAACCTTCC